>CM034003.1:9397179-9452730 GCA_019603395.1 Cyrtorhinus lividipennis | reverse complement strand
CCTTAAGTTGAAAGATTATGTTGGAAAGTTCTGCATTTGTATCTCAGTTGTCTCATGTCTGTACCCTCCATTCTAAAGCCCCGCTACGCTCCTGCTTGACTAAATGTGGTTTCTTGATCAGGTTGAGTGTCCGATTAGGGTTAGGGGGGTGAACTTCGTCTTTGAGCTGTGAGTACGCAAAAGTGAGTTGGCACATGGTTTTATTTACTAGGTGGGAAACAAACCAAGGCTAAAAACTCGGGTTGTTTCAACATTTGACAGGTTTTAGCGTCCCAAGTAAAAAGGTAACTCATTCTTAGATACAATTTGTTCATTTTAAACAGTCAACATTCAATGAACTTGGAATACTTAATACGATAGTTTTTATGTGGTTCAGCTTTTCACATGTCACATTTCAATGACTCGTTAAGCCAAAAACTACATTAGAAATGAGAAAAATTAATGGATGAATTGATGTAAATATTATCAAGGCCATGGTTGTATGAACTTCTTCGTACGTTGGCGTTTTGAACTAATTTAGACTACCAGATTGTGAGATATAGACTCCATAAAAGTCAACCTTTGTGCACGAGGCCTCTCCATTGTAAAAGTAAGTATGCTGTATTCATATTGTGAAACGAGCTAAATCCGTACCCCACTGGAGAAACTACTGAAATAGAACAGTTCTCTAAAATCGAGACCTTACGAAATAAACACACGCTGACAACAATGATTTATCCATTTTGGACCGTTATTAACTTGTGAGCAAAAAATGAGAGATTTTGGTGTTTCTTTGTTTTTATGAAATATTACTATCGAGGAAATAGGCGTGAGATCCCAGAAATGCGCCTTTGTTGCAGTAGTGCATTTTACTGAGTTAAATTCAAACTAATTTTATTTTCTGGCTCTAGAGTAATGAGTCATAATCAAGAATACTTATTCCTACTGATTAACATGGGCGCTGCGGCGTGGCCCTCATCAGAACTAGCCATCTCAGAAGGTGGAAATGTTTTTGTTGTGCTGATAGATGAAACGGCTAATGCTGCAAAACCCAAACATTTTGTTAAGAGATGATGGCATTCATTTTGATGAAAATCTAAGAAGGGAACGCATCTCGTTGGATTGAAAGCATAGAGAAAATTGTGGGTGTGGGTGGTTAACACGAATAAGCTTCTAAATATTTAACTTCATTTCAAATAATAGCTTCATATATGCTCAAAACATTCGAAAAAATGACCCGAAAAAGTCAATTGTACCCACCAAAAAGGCTCGACCTTAGATTTTTCCAGCGACAAAACCACATCGTAATAGATTAGGCCCTCGCGGTGAATGGACTTTTCTTCCTTGACCTGGGCAACACAAAGGTGTCGTTAACACCCAAGGAAAATCGCATTGTGTTTTGCCCGCAACCCGTGGATTTTAATGAAAGTTTTCGCGGCTCACGTGGCTCGCCCGAACAAGATATCAAGTAACGCACATAATTCATAACACCTGGCTGATTCACTAGATGCTATCAATTTTCGAATAATCCATCCATAAACTACCCCTCAGCACCCCGAACCCCTCCTGTGTACACATTTTACACAAATTTCATTTTAGAAAATTGATAATATCACAAAAGAATCAACTAACCTCAATAGAGCCCTTCAATAACAAGTATCCTGAAAAACCCTCGTGGCAAAACAGTAATGTTTGTCCGCGTATCAAAATGATACCCATGGCAGCAAATGTGGTATGCCCGCTGCAATCTAACAGTTTGTCAATGTTTGCAGGCTGGGAATCCGTATGATTTTGATAGTATGGTTCTCCAGAACTCAAAAGCTTCCTGCTGGACATTCAGATTCTCTGTTTCCTGCTTAATAATTAGCATAGAGCGATGATATTGGCTTTCGCCACTCAAATATTTGTATCAAGGGTACCAGGCGAGTACAAGGGTTGGGTGATAAAACAAGTCTCAGTCAATGGATGGGTTTAAGTCAAGATCTTTATTAGATACGTAATAAGATGACTAATCTCCTTTACAAGGTATTCTATGGTGCCTCTGCGGAAATGAAGTGGATCCTCAAGGATTCCAAATTGTCGTTTCTTGGCAGACCCCAAATGAAAAATGGCGAGCTTGCACCTAAGTAATGAAAAACATCGCGCAGAACCTTCTAAGTCGGACGATGTTGCCAAACTTCGTCATCCAAGCGAATATGAGCGGGTACACCAGCCCACCTGGGATACGAGGAGTGGAATTGCATAGCGGGAGGGAGCAGATCGAGCAGTGAGTCAGGCGCATGCTGCTGACGCCGATTTTCCCCAGGAAGAAGGATATCATCTTACATACGGTATCGTGCGCCATGGCTGGGCCACAGAACAGTCGCAGTTCGCTCTCAAAACCACCTAAAATGCAGACAAAGAGCAGATATTGTCTGGTAGTAGGTGCTCTGGTGTTGCTCATTCGCTGGTCAAGCCTTCACATTGAATGCCAGGCCAGTCCTGTGGAAATGACAGATGGCCCATCATTGGCTGTTGTGGCCAAACTGACTACAGCCAAAGCGAATATGCAGAAACTGTTGGGGAGGTGCGTGCAGCTTGCCGCCTTTGGGGTGGTGGTTGTGCAGCAGAGCTCAGGTTAGCCAACATACGCATGAAAAAAACTTGCAGTATGCAGGGATTGTCGTTAGTTTTACAACATTACGTTTTTGTTCGTGGAGAATGACTGCGCGGTAACAAGCTCGCGTCAGAGATCCAACTGGAGAGCAATTCTTCGTCAATGTGAGAATTTGGTGGTCGCCGACTCTATCGTACTTTCCACAATCCTCGTCCAACTGTGATGAGCATTCCCAACACGGAATCACTTCGTCTGAAAATACCACCGGTAGATGCATTAGGTTGAGCGTCAGGATAAAATTCATAATCTCAAAATTCTGGCACATATCCTCTTACCATGGACTTCAGGTATAAAATTGCCGCTCAAAATCATGAGAAGAAACAGCGTTCTACCACCATTCATAACACATAGAAACGAGAAAGTATCCAAATTCTTCGATCACGTTATTGTTCGGGTGCATAGCAATGAAGTTAATTGTTTTCGCGGTGAATTGTTGAGATTTTGGAAAATAATCTAACGATTTTCAACGCTGAATTCGATCTAAAGCAAACAGCTCCTTGTTACAAAAAGGAATCATGTCTCCACGGAGCTTTCATGATTTCCATGGGTTTAGCATAGTATTGTGACATTTGGTAGCTAATAATCGTGGAAAAAAGGGAGGAGACAAAACGGACACGGACACACGATGACACGTCATCTAGAAGTACTATATTATCAGCTGGAACAAAATATTATGGGGTCACAACACATAGTTACGTAGGGATGGATGGATATTCATCAATAGGATGTGTGAGGTGAATTTGAAAAATCTGACGTTCTGTTTATGTAGCATGACTAGGGAAAATATGGTATTCAAGGTGCTGTCTAGTGTGCAATCACGAAAATCAATCAAATTTCATATTGATTTAATCATTCTTTTACTGAAACGCCTCTCTGTACCCTTTAGTGAGAGAAACGGGTGCAATATTGATGTGAGTTGGTAACATTGCACGCTCCTTGCTGTTCGTTTGACGTGATAGGAAAGAGCTAGGATGCAAAATGAAGACATCATAGAATTTGAAGAATAATCCTAATCTCTTACTTTAATAAGATGATCATTACAAATTAAAACCGGAGATCAAACCATCTGCTCCTTTATCCCATTAATGGTTCATCGGAACTATTGTAGGTTAGATTAGGATCTTCCCCACTTTTTATTGTGCTGCTTTTTGATCACGTCAATGAAATGTCTCACAGTAATTTTTATTCGTGTTTCTCGTGTACCCACGCATCCCTCCTGATTTCCTACTCACGTGCTTGTCAGGCTTCGTGAAAGGTTGGAAAATCGCTGCTAATTCATTCTCAGGGGTTGGTTATTCCTCGGACCAGGAGCATGGAGGCTCATTCCAATCGATTTAAGGTCCAGATTTAGGAGAAAATGATACCCCACACGCCTAGGCTCCACATTTTCATCTAGACACCTTGAAACGTACAGAAATAAATTTTGAGCCGCCTCGGAGAGATTGACTTTCTACATGAAAACATTGGTTGATTATTCAAGACTTAACCAACCAAAGTTGAAAGTTTTCTTCTCTCGGAGGTTCTGAGGAAAATACAATTACATTATTGGGGTTTGGGAGGATCGTAAGTGAAAATGAAATTCGCACTGTCTATAATCAAGGCTTCACGACTAAGCTGCCAGGCTATGCATGAGCTTTTTATTAGCTGAGAATAAGAAGAAACTAGCAATGAGAGAAGTACCAACTTTATCCTGAGGTCGAACAAGATTTGGTGACTAAGAGACCAAAAGCCCGCCCATTCAGAAGATTTTAATAACCGCCATTCATAATGTCACCGCCTTATAGAAATCGACGAGAGCGACTCAGATGCCTCATCCCTTAATTCGCTCTATAATCGCGGAAGACGCACCGGCATCATCGTAGGGGTCATCCTGAGTCATCAGTCATCGCACCTACCACCACGAAGGCCCTCGAGAACTCATCGAGTGGGGGTGTAGCTCCGAGGGCGTTCGTATTTCGAAGCACACTGTTCCGACGAACGCCCTGAACAAGACCTCGAATCGCCATGGCTTCAGGACTCATTCCCGTACTTATCGCGACTTTCGCGTTCGTCGCGCTGTACGTCAAACAGGGTAAGCTGTGTTGAAAACTACCTGAGCTAATCAATTCACTCAAATATAAATTACACCGTAACAATACTAAAATCACTTTTGTACATCAATGATTATTCAACAGAGGATCAGAAACCAAAAAAATACAATAATATTGTAAAAATACTTCTTACCAAAAGTAGAGACATGCGCTGTAGGCACGTACCTACGGATGTTCAATGCAAATTTGAGGGAACAATGTACCGTAAAAACAGCATGGCTGTAAAGTCCTCAGTAGATGTAAAACGCTGCAAATACCACAAAAGTTGACTATTCCTTGGAGTATAATCATGATTGAAACAGAGAGTGTGTAGTGTCCTGGACCCATTCCAATCGATTCAGCTGCCGAAATTTGTGGAAAATGGTTTCCCATACTCCTCGGTAACGAAAAATCATGAAAACTGAATTGTGAAATAGGTAGATAGGTACCCATTTAGACCCAAGTGGACTCAATTCGGTCCGGGACCCATCTCACTGGATTCAACGTTCAAATTCAATGGAAAATGATACCCCACATGCCTAGGTAGCTACCAGAAAGTCCCAAAAATTACATTTTCACCCATGCCCGTCTCCCAAATTAGGTTCGGCGGGTGAAAAGATTCGAGATCCAACTAAAGCCAAAATAAGGTCCCTGACCAAATTTTTAGATTTTTTTGAAATTGTTCTACTACTAAATACGGCGTGGACGGATGACGGATATTTTGCCTGTCAAATTTTGGGACCAACCTGAGAGGTTTGCGATTCAAGGAATAACCCAACCAAAGGGAAGCGTCGCAGGCTCCGGAGTCAATGAATGTTAAATTCCAAGTCATCGAAATCAAAACGCTGCAAATTCTTTCACAGGGGTTGGTGTTTCGTACCAGGGGCATGGAGACTCATTCCAATCGATTCCGCGTCCAAAATTTAGTTGAAAACGATAACCCCGCACGCCCAAATCACCGAAAATATCGAACATGGGGAAAACAGAGGATGTAAAATGTCCCACATTTTCAGATTTACTACCAAAAATACGGCGGACGGAAACGCCCAGAAATTTTTTTTGGGCAAAATGGTGAGGTTGCCTTTTGGCATGAAAACAGATTGTTATTCAAGGAATAACCAACCAAAAACGGAACTTTCTTTTTACCTTGTAAAGCAAGTGGTTTTTCGTCATTTTAGTTCTTCTAGTGTGTGTTTGGTGACAAATTTTATTGGCAATTTATATTATGAAGTGGAAAAAAAGTTATGTAAAAAACGATTTATGCACTCGAGATAGTATTTTGAAGGCTTATCCTGTAAATATCTGCTGGAAAACGGCTTGATTTTAAATTTAAAGGGAAAAATTGTGAATAAAAAAAGTGAACGCATAAAAATGATGATAACAAATAATTATGGATCTATCAGGAAATAGGTACAAGACTCGGTGGATACAAACTGCATCATGGGGAACCAATAAAATGGAAGCGTAGATATTTCACTTTACCTATCCAAATGCTCTCTTGTTAGGGTCTATTTTCGTGGGTAATTGAATTTGGAATTTTTTGCTCTACCTCGATTTGATGGACGTACGTGATTGAGCATGAGGGTGTGTGAGCCGTAAATTAGTTTCCCGATGTAGTGGAAATAGCGACGAAATTAGTTTTTCCTGGTTCATCAAAAGCGAGAAATGGATTCGTGATAAGCAGGTCAGGGTTGAGAGAATTGACAGCTCCTCACATATTTTTTGACAGGCGAAAATAGATCCAATCAATTCGGTTCGGGCCTTCTCAATATGATCCATTATTTACGCGATTGGACTCTTAAAGCTGAGTCCGATTAAGGATGTCCGACGCGATGACCATCGAAAGACACGACATGATGAACGAGGTTGTAGGCGAATTTCTTGATGATGGACACTCAGAATGGTCATTTTAGAGGAAGATAGAGACCAGAAGGACCTGTAAGGTGTACTCAGGAGGACATTTGTCAAATAATAATCTATACTCCATGACTGTAGGCCAGTAAAATGAGGATTCCAACTGGAAATAATCTCCGGCAAGCTGGAAATAGTTTTAATTGATTTTTTTGGCATCTAAATGAAGTATATAAGTTTTGCACTGTCCCCCGAGCCCGGATTTGACAAAAAAAACCGCGCAATTTGAACTCTTTCCAGTTTTTCACATGTTACTTCTTAACACACTCTTTTACTTTACAGTATACTCTCACTTTTTGCTTAATGTACTGTTTATAAATCACAAACGAAAAATTTCGCGATTTTTTTCAAATTTCTGTCAAAATCCTGTCTCGAGAGACCGTTCAAAACTAGGACACACAATTTAGATGCCGAACAAAGCAATTAAATGTATTATATTTTTGAATGTATGTATTTGCTTGCCGGAAATTATTTCTAGGTTGAGCCCAAAATACGTTTAACCTTACGGGCCTGTAAAAATAATAAAAATTGTAATGATAAATATGCTCCAGGCCCTACAGAACCTCTTTGGAAAACTGTTGCTCAAAAGAAACTATGTTGACAACGAAACCACTTTGTCTTCTTTTTCCGAGATTTGCGATATGGAGGAGCTTCCTTGATAGATTCTCACCCAGACTGAAAGAACTGAGATGAAGTTCGGGTGCAGTAAATCGGTGATTAGGAGTTATACACCTTTGCTGAGAAACCAATTCGTGGAAAGGCCACTCTGGGGACTTGGATTTTGGACAGAGTGGTAACCTAGTTTCTACGATGACACGATATCAATCATACTGATACAGTCTGAATCCCCTTCATCTGATCAACTTTCATCGAGTAAAGACGATTCCCGAATAATAGTTCGAATTTGCTTCCCCTAAGTCAAAACACCTGCCTCCGCACGGTTCAACGGCTCGTGTGACTAAATAGTTAATTAAAGTTCAATTCAACTGAAGCAAATCGGTAAAACGCCGGGGACGTTGAAGCTTTTTGTCGGCAGTCGTGAGACGGTATTGTTTCCATTGCCTGAACGAAAACACTCGACAAGAAAGAAAATTCCCCTGATGTGAATGCAAAGACGTCGGAGGAAGAAAAATTCCCAAAACTGTTCCGATCGAACAGCGGAAGCCGACAATTTGTTGATTTTTCACTGAGACAGATCGATTGTTTGACGTTTTAGTTAGATGGCTTCAACAGATTCAATAGCAATAATGCGAAATAATAGTAATGGTGGCAGCGCTCAATTGCCCTTTTTCTCACCTTCATTCTTCTAGTAGAACGAAATCTCTAATAGAATGAACCTACACGTAGTTAGACAGGTTGTAACCCAAAAATTGGGATCCATGAACTACTGTAATGTCGCAAATACAATTAAGCTACAAAATTAAATCTAATTAACGGAAAATTTTATCAGTTTACATAATGTTCGAATAGTGATGTTTGGATCTCAACGCACTTGTTTTGGCGTTCTAAATATTATAAAATTATAAATAAAGGATAATACAAAATTAAATACAGCACCACTGGTACAAGTCACAAGATTGTGCAGCACTAACGCAAAAACGCTGCAAATTCATTCACAGGCGTTGGTTATTCCTCAGACCAGACGCATCCAATTCATCTAGCGACCAAATTTAGCGGAAAATGGTACCCCACACGCCTAGGTATCAGAAATTTCGAAAACACAAATTCAAAATGGGTAGATAGAAGCCCATTTTGACCCATAACCTCTTCCAGTGGGCGCCAATCTTCCAAAGTCCCGTCTCATTGGATTCAGCGTTCAAAATGTAGTCAAAATCTTGAAACTTAATTTTTTACAATACACATTTTGACCCCTACTTACCCCAAATTTAGCCTGATTGGGCAGAAAAGTTTTGAGGACCAATAAGGGTTGGTAACGGATCCCTGACCCAAATTGCAGATTTTTAGAAAATTTTCTACGACCGGCATGGACGGCAGACGGAGAGATTGACTTTTTGCGTGATAACATAGGTTGTTTATTCAAGGAAGGCGTATTTATGCTGTCAAATATAAACGTTAATTTGACTTTAGATTCAGAGCAAAATCCTGACGTTCACCCGAGCATACGAGATGATTACGCATTTCACAATGCAGTCGGCGGGTAAAGTTCATTTTCGTACGCTCTTCAAACCACGTTATCGCGATATCAAAACAATAAATGATACCTTTGGACGCCAGGAGCGGAAAGAACTTTCACCTTGTGGGCCAGGTTGCGCTCAACACTCGTAGGTGCCGTGCACTTACTTGATAATTATTAATTACGTACCACCGAGTGCTGATTGCTCAATGGGCGACTTGTCTTCATAAAAGCAAACTCGTGGTAGCAGGCCATCTTGCTTTACGACATATTGGTGAAATGACATCTAAATTGGACTTTCCTTTTCTTGGTGACGCACTTCATCATGTTTGTTGTTAAAGGGAATGTTTAAATGGCCAAACGTTGCTCATTGTAGGTATGGGCGACAGTATTGGTCGAATAAAATCTCATTCGTGTAACAAAACAGGAACATGGGGATTCACTCCAATGGGGGGTTCAATCCAAAATGATACCCCACATGCCTAGGTACCAAAAATCTCGAGAACATACGTTCGATATAGGTAGATAAACACGCATTTTGCCCCATGACCTCTTCCAATGGGCGTCAATCAATGGGTCGTTCCGGTACCCGACATTAGATTCAGCATCCAAAATTTAGTCGAAAATGATAACCCACATGCCTAGATCGCCAAAAATCTTGAAAATCCATTCTTCAAAAAACGAAAATTTCCCGAAGTTTCCAATACGATCGGACTGGAATGTTTCATGGACCAATAAGTTCCGGAAAGAGGTCTCTGACCAAAATTTCTGATTTTCAGAAGGAAATTTCGGGACGGAAATTTTGGATTTGGGTTGATTATTCCTTTAATATTTGATCTCAAATACGTATACTGTCAAATGAATCGTCATGAATAGTTAACCAACCAAAATTTTCTGAAAATTTAATACTTGCAGATTATATGAAGGAACATTGGAGAGTCAAAAGATTTACAACAGAACACATTTTTTGCCTTCTGGAAGAAATCGTAAAGCGTTACCAAACATCGACAAGCGTTTCTGGTGATTTCCACTTAGATTCGATTCGTGGCGCGTTATCCTCGCCATTTTTCATCGAAGAAAATTCGTTCACGAGTCGTTAGATTGCTCTGATTTATCAGAAACACCAAACGCCGCCTTTTCTATTTTCCCTTCCACTACACCCCTGATAGGCAGTGGCATACTAGCGCTGTTATGTCAAATGTACGGTCCAAGGTACGATAAGTCTTCGTCGGTGAAGGGCCGATCGATGAGAGGGTAAGCGATATTTTTGCGTCTTGGAGGTTTGACACCGTGCTGACTCGTTTCCTCTTAGCGTCTTTAATCTTTTCTACTGCTTCATCTAATTCAAACTAAACGAGTGATCGGTAATTCGACCTGAGAAGCCCCGATAGGAGGATTTCCTTCCTGAACGCCTACAAGTCTAGCGGCTCCAGTACGTTGAACGACCCACATGCTGCTCATGTTGGGCCAAATTGAAAGCCGGCTAGTGCTCACTCAGTACTGCTTCTAAAAGAAGAAATTGTTAACGTGTAAATATTTTAATGAGACAATAATGAAACGGGTTAGTGTTGTGTTTAAATACTTTGGGCTTGAACGATGATTTATGTCAAGGCAACATTTCGAATCTCCATTCTTCTCTCTCATTCTTCAATCTCACTATTTACAATCACCAGCTTTACATCAGGACAAGGATCCTTCAGAAATCGCTGAGCCGTAGAAGGGTCTCAGTAAAAATAAACCTGAGGATAAGAAGCGGGTTCATCCGTGACTGTCTCGTTGAGTTTTACAATGTTTTGCCATCCCCGAGTCGACTCCTACGCCTCAGCTTCTAATGCGACACTTCCCCAATACGAGCAACGACCTGTAGAGATGCTCTGAAACGGCTGACTTGTTTACTGTTTAGAGGGGCGTTTTAGGAGTCCTCAGACTCGTGGCGACAAAATAAATCCCAGTTTCCAGATGCTTCTACTTCAATGAATCATCTTATTCTACGTACATTACTCGTCCATAAAGACTGACGTGATTTCAGCGCATGAAATCGGGACTTTTAGAAAAACTAAGAGAATTCTGTCACAAGTGTAATTTCCAATGATAAGTGGGACACTCAGAGTCGCTCTGAAGCCTCCACGCCTAATTTACGGTAGTAAATACGACTTACTCGTAAAAAGTAGGTTCTACATCAGTTACACCTGAAGTATTATATACGAGTGTAGGTAGGCACTTTGCAAGCTGATTCAGTTCTCCTGGTTCGTACAGAGGACGTCAGGATCAATGAAATGTTGTTTTCCTGCATTGATCACTATTCTCTGGCGGATTGGGCATTTAACCTTCTTTGCAATCTACAGTAGGAGGAGGGGAAAATATGATTTAAAATAAATAAACTGGCCAAAAAATAAATAAATAATAATAACAGTAATTGTCAGGTACAACGCAAAAATACGCTAAAAGTTATTCAACAACGTTTTATTATTCCAAGTTGGCCTAGGCCATTCGCAGCTTTGGCTTAAAGCCCAGAAAAGTTTTTGGGGTAAATCGGAGAGGTTGAGATCCTACATGAAAACATATGTTGATTATTCAAGGAATGACCAACCAAAAACAAACAAAAACATCAAAATCTTCAACTCGGAACAGTACAGGGTAAGGGTAGAAAGCGGTATAATTCTCCACTAAATTTTGGACGCTGAATCGACTGGAGTCCCCATGCTTCTGGTCCGAGGAATAACCAACCCCTGTGAAAGAATTAGCAGCATTTTTGGTTAATTTCATGATGTTAAACTTTTCCCTTCTTAGTACTGTACAGTAAGTGAATTTCAAGGAATGCTAGATAATGCAGAAATTGTCAGTGATTGATGATAGGAGGAAAATAACTTATGAATTCTATCATTCACTGTGCCAGAGGATCACTAGGACTGGTTCAGCTTGTGAAATACCCACTTAACATTCTATAAAGCTCTATAGTCCGGTAAAACCGTAAATATTGTTTTAGTTAGGTAGATTTAAGGGCAACACTCAGCGGCTTTACAATTCAGTCACTGTTTTTTCACCTTTTTGGTAGTTTTAGGGGTCGTTGAGGTGACGAAAAGCATCAAGGTCTCCAATGAACGAACCGTTCTTTTCGGTTTAACTGTCATAACAGTTGGGTATCCATCTGCGACACCGCGTGTTGGAATAATTAACCAGGCGATAATTATCGGCCCTCATAAGAAGATGGTGAATTACCGTGACGTGAACAGTAATAGGCGTCCGGTTGATAATATTTCATGGTTGACAGTCACAGCCTTGGTATCTTGGTTATTATGATCAGATTCAATCTAATTTCGATGTCAGCACTGAATTTTTGGGTCGGTTATTCCTTGGATAGTCAACGTATGTTTTCATGTAGAAAGTCAATTTTTACGATTTGGCCAGAAAATTTCCTTTTGGGTGTTTCAAAGTGTCTAGATCAAAATAAGCAATTGTCAGTCCGCTGTCCGAGCAGATTTTGATAGAAGAAAAATTTCTAAAAATTTGAAATTTTGGTCAGGGACCCGTTTCCGGCTGTAATTGGTCCTCGAAACTTTTCAGCCCGATCGGACCAAATTTGGCGGGGATAGGGGTCAAGATGTGTATTTCAAACAATAAATTCCGGTTATCATTTTCGACTAAATGTTGGACGCTGAATCGATTAGAATGAGTCTCCATGTTCCTGGCCCAAGGAATAACCAACCCCTGTGAAAGAATTTGCTGCGTTTTTTAGATTGATTTTGCGAGCATCTGGCATAAGGATCAAGGAAAATGCTTTTATCAAGCCCCTGCTGACTCGAACATCCATGTAAGGCTAATACCCCGCGATTCTACCCATAAATCCTCAGCCATCGGGCCCCGTCCTTTCGCAGTCGAAAAACACGAGTGTGAACACCCCCGTTAGAAACACAGTCATCATTATACAAAATATGTACCTAGGTACCCTCTTGTACCTGTCGTAAGCCGCAATACAACCATTGGCGGCGATGTTTCTGGTGTAGGGAGCACGTTCCTTTCATGGCAATCTTCTGCCAGCCACCAGTTTCTCACCTCAAGCTGACTCACGCGAGGAAACGGTAAAATCTTTGGTCTTTCGAAACTCATTCATAACACTCGACTGTGTGAATATTTCCTACAATAATGTCGAGAATAATTCGAACTAGCCAATACCGACCCAAATCCGGTCAAGACGCGAGCGCAATTGCGTCACAGAACATGGGAAATGGAATATCGACGGAAAACGTAACAAAAGAAGAGTGTTCTCAGGACGGCCGTTTATATGGGAGCTTTCGAAGAAACAACCGAACACATCCACCAGGAACCGTATGGAGATTACATATGACGTAATGCTCGGAGGAGCACGTACGTAAAGATAGACTCATCTGAGTGTGAGCACCTGAATATTACTCGCGTATCATCATTTTCGGATGCTGAAAGATTTGCAAGCGTATATTCCTTCCTTTGCAATAATTTGTGCTTTTGGAAGCTCAGTTTACCAGTATAAAACAGATGTATAAGACAAATCCAAGTTCATCACTAGTTCGAGTGAGGAACCAAAACTTCTTATTTTGGTTAGTTATTCCTTGAATAATCAACCTGTTTTCATAGAGAAAGTAAATCTCTCCGATTCGGCCCGAAATTGGCGTGTGGGGTATTATTTTCGGCTAAATTTTAGACACTGAATCGATTGGAATGTGTCTCCATGCTCCTGGTCCAAGGAATAACCAACTCCTGTGAAGAAAGAATTTGAAGCGTTTTTTATCAGAACTATACGTTCCTAATATACATAAATCGAATAGAAGCGACTCGCCAGCAAAAATCATCCCTGCTAACTATAGTAAGGCACCCTCAAACCGCCATTGGATCAAAAGGGCCACTCTTAGTTAGCTTGATGAAGAATAACTTCCCAAAAATATCTCGTAGATCTATTTCCAGTACAGGAGACGATGAAAACGACTACGGGACGGGCCCGGAGACGGTAAATCTTGGTATTCGGGAACCTCCAGCCTGACAAGTGCAGTCAAATAAATTCATTCGCCCTGCGCCGCCCTTTAAAATCCTTCTTGATAGCCATGTTCCGGGAGCGATATTCACTTTCAGAGAGAAAAATGAATATAGCGTCTGACGAGCGCGTGGCAGCCGTTAGTAGTGTGTTGTTGGTGAAGTTGTGAGGAAACAGGAACTGGAAGTTGGCGTATTTGAACCCCTAGAACGGGAATCATAATTGCTGTCACTGCTGCAGGCCCCCAAAAGCCCTCAATTTTCTTAAATGGAAATATATTTTCATAATAATTACATTTTTTCTTGTTTGCAAAATCGGTCGGAACAGCAATGCATCACATTTTTGTGTGAATTCGATTTTTGATTATCAACATTTTTCAACCTTGTATTTACTTTGGACTTTAATCTGCGACCTTGAGCAGCTCCCGCAAAGCAGCAAAGGTCTGCATTTCGCTTAGAGGAATTAAATTTTTTTTTAAAAGGCTGATAATATTATGTTTCTCCAGCCGTTATAAACCAATTGTCCCAATGAACAGAAATGCTGTCTCTGGGTCGTGAAGACGGTTCTCTCAAATGGTCATATTGCCATGAAATCTTTGAGAGCATTATGAGTTTCTTCAATTGGGAGATATAAGAAATAGATTGCACCAACCTTAACAATAAAAACACGAATAACTACAATATTGAGTAATCTACCGCATCATGACCGCAAATTCTCTTTGAAATTCTAATAGTGACTGCTTGAAAGAGAATTTTCTGAGGTCACGCTGTCCCTGAATTATTCATATTTGCAAGGAGCAGCATCGAGAGGTTGGGATAATGAGATGTTTCAAAATGAGCTCACCATCTACAATACTCACGGCCGAAAATGAGTTGGTTACACCTTTCGGATGGATGATATCAAGGAAAGGGAACTTGTCTGAACTTGTGCCTTATAAACGTGGAATGAAAGAATTACCTAAGGACTAAGGAAGTTGCGAAGGAAATCCATTTTTTTTTTCAAATTTCAAGGATTTACCAAGTTTTCTTGATGCTCTAATACTTGCGATGTAGCGAGTAAGCCGAGCTGGAGAGAAATCAATTTCTGCTGATTGTTCGTAAAGCGAGTTGTTTGTCGAACCGTAGATTCGCTTTGACGAAAACCATAACGAAATTACCCTACAGAAAGGGCCTTTCGAAACCGCTCGACTCAAATTGAATCCGCTACAGCTTCAACGAGGGTGGCCACTGGTCATCGGTTACTGAAAAGAAAATATTTTCAAGGCAGTAATCGATTTACGATTATTCGAAAAAGCGGGTCCTTTTTGTTAAAGGGAGATTCAACGTGTTATTTATTTTTTTTTCTAATATATAGAAGGAGGGGTTACTTCTTGGTGTTAATTCGTTACAGGGGGTACTATCGATTGATATACACCATAAATAGATTCAGCGTCCAAAAATTAGTGAAAAACAGTACCCCCCCGCGGGAAAATGGGGAAAACAGTAGATGTGGCCTTTGTAGACATGAGTTGGTGATTCTAAATAGCTGGTTTTGGACTTACAAAACAGGTTTAGGGGGTGGTTTAGGGGATCTCTTAAGTCAAAAACGTCCAAAATTTATTGGAAAATTATACCCTACACGACTAGGTACCAGAAATCCCCATGTTGACCCACAACCCCTTTCAGTAGGCGTCAATCGTTCTGGAACCTGTTCCATTGAATTTAGAATCCAAAATTTAGTGAAAAACGCTGCAAATTCTTTCATGGGGTTTGGTTATCGCTCGGACCATTAGCGTGGATATTCATTCTAATAGATTCAGCGTCCAAAAATTAGTGAAAAACAGTACCCCCACGGGAAATGGGGAAAACAGTAGATGTGGCCTTTGTAGACATGAGTTGGTGATTCTAAATAGCTGGTTTTGGACTTACAAAACAGGTTTAGGGGGTGGTTTAGGGGATCTCTTAAGTCAAAAACGTCCAAAATTTATTGGAAAATTATACCCTACACGACTAGGTACCAGAAATCCCCATGTTGACCCACAACCCCTTTCAGTAGGCGTCAATCGTTCTGGAACCTGTTCCATTGAATTTAGAATCCAAAATTTAGTGAAAGACGCTGCAAATTCTTTCATGGGGTTTGGTTATCGCTCGGACCATTAGCGTGGATATTCATTCCAGTATATTCAGCGTCCAAAAATTAGTGAAAAACAGTACCCCTACGGGAAAATGGGGAAAACAGTAGATGTGGCGTTTGTAGACATGAGTTGGTGATTCTAAATAGCTGGTTTTGGACTTACAAAACAGGTTTAGGGGGTGGTTTAGGGGATCTCTTAAGTCAAAAACGTCCAAATTTATTGGAAAATTATACCCTACACGACTAGGTACCAGAAATCCCCATGTTGACCCACAACCCCTTTCAGTAGGCGTCAATCGTTCTGGAACCCTGTTCCATTGAATTTAGAATCCAAAATTTAGTGAAAACGCTTGCAAATTCTTTCATGGGGTTTGGTTATCGCTCGGACCATTAGCGTGGATATTCATTCCAATAGATTCAGCGTCCAAAAATTAGTGAAAACCAGTTACCCCTACGGGAAAATGGGGAAAAACAGTAGATGTGGCGTGTCCGAGACCCATTCCAATCGATTCAGCGTCCAAAATATAGTGGAAAACGATACCCTACACGCCTAGGGAACCAGAAATCTAAAAAACCCCGAATCGGTTTTGACTCTAATTTGGTCCGATCGCGCTGACAAGTTTCGAGGACCATCTAATGCCAGAAAACGGGTCCCTGTCCAAAATTTCAGATTTTAGAAATTTTTTCTACTTCCAAATCGGACGGCGGACGGGCATTTGCTTATTTTGATCGTCACCTTGAAACGCCCAGATTCTTTTTTTTTTTGTTTTTTTTGCCGAGTTCGGAGAATTTGACTTTTGCACGAAAACAGGTTGATTATTAAAGGAATAACGAACCAAAATAAATTCAATTTGTCAAAATCGCTGGTTTTGTCGTAGCAATGAACCAGTAACAGAAACATTCAAATAAAATGTACTTACAGATAGCCAAGCCGGTGAGGTGACAATAATATTGCAGTCGATCTGCCGTTGTTTCACTCGCCCTAATGAGCTAAAGACGCGTTACTGAAAGTAAAAGTCGAGTTTAATGCCGAGTCAGTTACTGAGCTCAATCGAAAACAATAATGGGATCGTGGAAATATCTCTAGGACGAACTTCATAGCATAATGTCGTATGCTTAATTAACTGGTCATACACCTTGACCCGAAGTTAGGGTAGAGGTTTATCAGTGGGGATTTTCCAATTGCTGTAACAGAAGAACGTGTTCTCACGATGGACAAATTGAATATTCAGAGGGTTTGAACCTAGCATTCTCATCACAAATAGGACGCTTCTTAACATGCCCCATTTACGTATGTTAATCATAAGGGATGGAACGTCAAGACTATCATAAATATTTTGAACTGTTGACTCCAAATAAAAATGATAATTTTTGTGAATGCACGTTTTGCAATTTTAGGTCAGTGATGGCAAAACGGTCGCAAATGAACCTCTAATAGCTGAGAAAAAAATCTGCAAATTCTTACACACGGGTTGGTTATTCCTCGAATGGGGGAAACAGTGGGGTGTGGCCCCATTCCAATCGATTCAAGGTTCAAAATTTAGTGGAATATGATACCCCACACGCCTAGGCACCAGAAATCCTGACACATACAAAATGGGTGGATACATACCCATTTTGACCCATAACTTCTTCCAGTGGGTGCCAATCGTTCTGGGACACAACATTGTAAGCCCCCAGGCTTGCTGCCTCCAGAAGGCCAGAAGGGAGGGAGCATGCGCCAGGATGTGCGCGCAGCTCCTGCCCAGATGTCGCATTTTGGAGAGAGGCCCAGCGCTCACTCGTTGCGAGGCGGGAATACATGCAAATCTCAAACAATCAGAACACACCAGTATTTCCTAATTAGAGGGAATTAGAAGGGCTCCAAAATACCTAATCCTAGGGGAACTGTGGAACTCTACAACTCTTATTTGCCGGCTGTGTCCACAATGGTGAATAGGGAAGCTCTTCACTAGCCCATTTTTCCTGCTCTGCACTTACCTCGGACCAGACGCATGGAGACTCATTTCTCAGCATGGGGAAAATGGGGGGGGAAACAGTGGGTGTGGCGGGTCCCGGGACCCATTCCAATCGATTCAGGATCCAAAATTTAGTGGAAAATGATACCCCACACGCCTAGGTACCAGAAATCTCGAAAACACACATTCCAAATGGGTAGATAGGTACCCAATTTGACCCATAACCTCATCCAGAACCAATCGTTTCGGGATTCATTAAATTGGATTCCAGCGTCCAAATTTAGTCAAAATGATACCCCACACGCCTAGATCGCCAAAAAATCAATTTTCAAAATACACATTTTCACCCCCACCTCGCCCAACTTTGGTCGGTCGGGCTGAAACGTTTCGAGGACCAACATGAGGTGGAAACGGGCCCCTGATTCAAATTTCAGAGTTTCAGAGAATTTTATACCAGCAAAATTGGCCTGGACGGCGGACATACATTTTCCTTATTTTCATTTATGTACTTAGAAACGTCCAGAAAAAATTTTAGGGCCGAATCAGAGAGATTGACTTTTTGCATGAAAACAGTTTGATTCAACAAATAACCAACCAAAATTCGATACTTACAATGAAACTGCAACATTAAAAGTGCATTGTTACCTCACCAGAAGTTGCAAATCTAACAGGTGTCCAGATGGAGTCGGATGGAAAAGTTTCCTTCACCTCTACATCCCTGATGACCCTTAATCTCACTCTCATTAACGCACTCTACAGTCGGATTGTGATACTTCACATAACTACCTACAACCACAACAGAGGGCATTAGTGTCTGCTTCAAATTAAGATGTTTCCACGGCATACTCTGCACTTACCCCATTTCCACACTTCCCCCAATGCATTTTACCATATCACATGCATCCACCCACAGATATGTTTTAGGGTCGCTTAAGACTTATAACTGTTTCAGCAAAGTTTTTGCTCATTTAGAGGCTTAGCCTTTTATAGCTTCTCCAATTTGAATTGAGAATTTTCCAATTACTCGTAAGACACTTTTACGTCTAAAAAGGAAGAAGAATGTTTTTCAAATCGATTTGACATGTTTTTAAGGCGATTCAACAATTCATTTTCCACTTACCCAATTTCCACACTTCAACCTATGCACCTTAAACCAGTACAGAAAAGACCCGAGGCTCCTTGACATGAATGTAAATACGCGCAACTATTGAAGAATTACTATTAAAATTACTACCTCGCCCTTGAGCGACTATTCCAGCTCTGCTATCATCACGAGCGCCCCAAGCGTCAGTCGCTCGAAGCAAATGGCTCCGCAGAAATACAAAGAAATTGTACCCAGCGATGATCGCTGAGCTATGATCGCAACAGTCGTCTTGAGCAAAATGTACCTTTCATTGCTTTCATGGAAAAATTTCGTCCATGGCACCTTTAAATGATTTCGTTGTCTAGTTCCATCTCCTCCCGCTGCCGTACCTGGCGCCATTTCGACGGCCCGCTCAGATTGACTAGGGACGATCGATACCAGGGGAGGATCGATATGTGTACTAGTATCCATATCAAAAGAATGGTATCGATACCAAGCAAGTATCGATATCAACCAATATCGGTATTGAATCAAAACATGGCGCTCAGCGTCTAGCAGGGGGCTTGCCCCCCGGTTACCACTATTTACATGCTTAAGACGAAATTGTTGAAACACAAAATGTGTTTTTGCCAAATGAAAGTGGTAGATGTCCTCCCATTTTCCTGGGTTGATTTCTCACCATTGGAAATGGCGTGAATAGCCAATCTCGTGTTCATAATTATACTACCCCCAGTGTATCGTGAATATTGAGTTGACACTTGGAGTTTATTACTAGCCCTCACTACCCATCAGGAAGGCAGTGGTAGTCAGCTGATTAAAACCTCTACTTAAATGCAGGCCATCTTGGATGCCAGTTGCTTGCTCCTCACCACATCTGTCTTCTCCACTCTCCTCTGAAATACTATGCTTCGCTAAAATCCCATCTTCTGAAGTCATCATGTTTCGAATACTTGGTTTCCTTGCCTCTACTGAAGAAATACATCCCATGTTGAGAAAAAAGTAGTTTACTTCAGTTTCAAGTAACATAGACACCAGATTATTCAGTGAGTTCTTCAGTACTTGAGTACTTCAATATTCTTGATTTCGTACATACCCAGGCTACCTAGGGGCACTAGGTGATAAGAATCAGATTTATCAAGAAATACTCGCGAGTAAAATATGATTCTACACCGCTTTACAGCGACAGTTTTACTAATGCTATTCACGCAATTTTGCTACTTTCCTCCCACTAAATCAGAACCTTATAGAATCACCGCGTCATAACAAAATATCTCAAAGGTTTCACAATCCTTCCATCGCTATCCATGTTGTCGTCCCAATTTCCGTTATGAAATGTCGTTAGCTTTTTTGGCTACTTCATCTTGTTCACTAGACAACCCCTAGCCAAAGCAGGGAAGAGGGATCTCTCTCCGAAGCTTCTGGCCCTTCGAATATATACCTTAGTCTATGGTATATACCCGAAGTATATACTCGAAGTTCTGGCCGAAACAAGTGTAGCAACCTTTGAGAAAGGGCCTTCTTGATTCTTAATTGGTACTTTTTAACAAAAATTTGAGGAACTGTTATTGTTCGTTACTTTTTTCGATCCCGATTATTTTTACCAATACCAGTATCGGTATCAAAAGCTGAGTATCGATACCAAAATGATCGGTATCAGAAGAAAAGTATCGATACCATCTCGATATCGATCAGTATCGTTCATCCCTAGATTCAACGTGACAAGACCTGATGACTGGTGATCAACCAGTATCATCAATTTGCTGTCCCCTAAAAGTCCGTCGATTTATGCGATAAAATACAACGTACTGGATCCAATGAACAATCTTCACACTTTTATTATGGCGTATTTATAAATAGGTACAACATAATTATTAGCAACTTGAAGTCGTTTCGCATTAACCGACTAAGAAGTTACATAAGAATACAATTATGTCAATCTTCCTAAATTCTCAAGTTGTCCTCGGGCAGCTGGACAGCTTTCGCTTCGAATAAATCAGTCTATTTCGTGACAATACAATTTCATCACGTTCGTAATATGAATTTGTTAAAGGCCCTTATGATTCGATAAAGTTTTTACATTTTTTGCTCTATCGATTCATTTTTGAACTACTTATTGGCACAATTTTTTTGGTCCACTAGGTATAATAAATTGAATACAACATTTCTTTTATATTACAGTTAAATAATCTACGTGGAGGTTGATGAGCATTCACCTTACCAGCCAACTCCAAGATTTTGTTGAACGTTTTCCATTTTTTTTATGTACAAATTGTCTATACTATTGATGCAATATAGGATCATTATTCTCATTGATTATTGAGTAGATTAGTCGTATACAACCACAAGATGTCTCATTTTTATTGTACATGAATGTTTGAAGAGGTCAGATGGGATATTTTAATGCAGCCATGATGTAAATGGCCAAAAAATTCACTTCAACATGTCTCGATCGTTAAATTTGGCCTTAATGGCGCATCTAAATCAAACTAATGATGACATGAATACACAACAACAAATTTGATTCATCAATAAATTGCTCTAGAATGAATTTTAGGCTGAAATCGGTGTTATCATTGAAAGAATAAAATCCTAGTAAACATTCAATGTGATTCCATCGCATAAAATTCTCATGGAGTTTGCTCTTTTTAACAACATTTTCCGGACGCGCGGAAAGAACGTTGAGCAAAGTCAGTTGTTGAATTCGATATTACAATTGACAAGCGATATTTCTGTTGGATCGCTGTCGTTTGAGTAGAAAAACGAGGTTATAAATGCCGTAGATCGATCTTCAGTCTGCTACGTGGCTGTTTGCTGGAAGGCTATGCTCTTGCTACTGAGGCTGCTCGCTGACCCGAGATACGTGACGGAGGCTTTTTCTTCTTTCCCCAAGTCCTGAAATTAATACAAAGTAAACGGATAGTTTTAAGAGGCAAAGTATGTAGAAATGCGTTATTTGTGGGGCCTCGAGGAGGTAAATGCGAGAGGGTGTGCGAGTGCCAGGGGTGCAGACGTTTTGTGCCTGATGAAACATGCACGTGCGTGACATTGTCATTGAAGTGGTCATGTGCATAAGGGCAAACCCAACAAAAATATAGTGGAAAACGATACCCAACACGCCTAAATCGTCAAAAATATCGAACATGAGGAAAACAGTGGGTGAGGCGCATGTTGACTAATTTCTTCAACATGGGGAAAATGGAAACAGTGGGTGTAGCGGGTCCCGGGCCCATTCCAATCGATTGGGGGTTCACAATTTAGTGGAAAATGATACCCCACACGCCTCGGTTACAGAAATCTCGAAAACACACATTCGAAATGGGGAGGAATAGGTACTCCATTTGACCCATAGGCCCTCATCCAGAGGGCAACCAATCGTTCCGGGGACCCGTCTCATTGGATTCAGCGTCAAAAAAATTAGGATGGAAAATCAGAACCCGACACTCCGAGGTAGTAAACGAAATGTCCGAAAATACATATTCAAACATGGGGAAACATGGGGAAAACAGTGGGTGTGGCGGGTCCAGGGACCCATTTCAAATCGATTCAGGGTCCAAATTTAGTGGAAAATGATACCCTACACCCTAGGTACAGGAATCTTGAAAACAGCTACGTTCAAATGGGAGATAAGCTTCCCATTTTGACCCATAACCTCTACAAGTGGGTGCCAATCAGTTCTGGATTCCGTCTCATTGATCACGTCCAGATTCATGCGTCAAACTGAAATTATTTTGTACGACCCTATTAGTGACGATCGGACGAACATTTTTTTGCTCCTATTGATCTGAGACCCATGAAACGCCCAGAAAAAACTTTTGGAGGCAAATCGGAGAGGTTAACTTTCGCGGCATGAAAACATAGGTGTAGCTATTATTCAAGGAATAACAACCAAAAATTGGTTCAGGAGAATGTTTTGGGAAAAAAAGGCATTTGAATGAGGGATCCTGTCCAGAACCGTATTTTCTTCATCGGTTCTGAATGGAACAGGTAGTGTTTTCAACGAAATCCGCTACAAAATGGCTGCCACTTGATTTCTGGGTTAGAATATTCGAACGTTGGTGCCATATCAACTTTGGTTTTGGCGTTTTCCTCGTACACCGCTCCATTTCTTAATGGCGTAAATGGTGCTGATCTTTAATTCCTGCAAAAGAATCCATTCATAATAGATGGCTGCCAACTTGCATTCACTGAAAGGATTTTCTTCGTGCCAGTACTGAGAAGAGGCTCCAATGTTTTGTGTAAACCAAACATCGCTGAGAGAACATCATTTCATTTGTCCATTAGAAAGTTTGTAACCTCAATCACGACGGTGCCGAGTACCACAGCTTTTTGTTGTGTACCGCAATTACTTTCCAGTTTCCAGAAAATGGCTTGTATTTCGTGATGTAATTGAAATCGTGAGTAATCGTCGTCGGTTGCACGATTGTCAATCCACAAGTCGTTTTCCATTGGGACTGCCAGAAGGTCAATGCCGACAAAAACAAGCGCCAATTTTACTTGAGTTTCATTGATTGTTGGAGACAAATTCTTGGTGGTTCTCATTAGAGCGTGCAGGGTATGAAGATATATGGCAAAATAAGGAAGCAAATCCTGTCTTCTCGATACTCAATGGAGTATTTGATGAATGGCATCAAATGAGTGTTGGTAGTTCAAAACTGATATCATTAATATCGAAGGTGAAGTATTTGATCCCAAGAGTATCCATCGATACTTTCAATTCGTCTTTATCGACCAGAGTGCTTCACATCCCTGAAGTACTCCTTGCATTTGGCTATGCTACGATCTTCCTTTTGATAGTAAGTTTATACTTTACTCTAAGGAGGAGGCATGGCAAAACAAACAGATTACAACAAAACCCTGCAAATTCTTACACACGGGTTGGTTATTCCTCGAATGGGAAAACAGTGGGTGTGACGGGTCCCGAACCCATTCCAATCGATTCAGGGTCCAAAATTTAGTGGAAAATGATACCCCACACGCCTAGGCACCAGAAATCTTGACACATACAAAATAGGTGGATACATACCCATTTTGACCCATGACTTCTTCCGGTGGGTGCCAATCGTTCTGGGACCCACTTTATTGGATTCACCGTCCAAAATTTAGTGGAAAATGATACCCAACTCGCCTAGATCGCCCAAAATCTCGAAAATCCATTTTTCAAAAAACACATTTTGATCCCTACCCCGGCCAAGTTTGGTCCGATCGGGCTGAAACGTTTCGAGGACTGTCCTAGGCCGGGAACAGACCCCTGACCCAAATTTTAGCTTTTTAGAAAACTTTCTACTACCGAAAACGGCGCGAACAATGGACGGCGTACGACGTCATCGAAGTATCGAAATGACACTAGAAGCAAATCATTGGATTTGAATCATTGGATTGAATGCCCCTCTTCCCCTTATATTTTAATTTAAAACTGGCTTCTGAAATAAAATTGTTGTGAAAAATATTGTTGCCCACTCCCACTCTCCAAGCCTTCAGTGACGTCATGTCGGTGGACATCATTGGATGAGGCAGCTCAGGGGTACCAACTCTTGCAAAATTGTGTGTTCTAGTGATGAATATTTTTGCATTTTACTTAATAGAGATAAGGCACATATTAATAAGGATCATTCCACAATTATCAGTGTGATAGCCTATCATCATTCAAGGTTTCACACTTTTGAGTAACCACAAAGTAATACCTACTCTGATTTCTGTGATTTCAGAGACTATAGTTCCCCCACCTAGGAAATCCATGCTTGTGCTTGTTGGAGCCCCCAGTTTTCATTCTCAGAACATTTTCATTATCTATAAATCTTCTCATCCTTTTTGGTGCTAAAAGAGCTTGCAAAACATGGTGAGTTCTAATAATGTAATGATTCATGTGTTTACTTGCTTATAATTTGAGGTTCTGACTCAGCAAAGTGTGATATAATACGTTACTCTGCATTTTTCTACATATGCACGACAAAAATCTATTAGTTGCCTCCTAGGGCTCAAGAATAACTATGCATGTTCTTCTGAAAAAACCATTGTTCACATCAAATCATTAGTACCCATCAAATCCCATCACAACCTCATTGGCTTGTATGACGTACTCACCTCGACCCAACTGTTAACATTTTAGGTAAGACAATCCCTTCTTCTGGTATACTCACATTACAAAGTTTTATGCGCATAACATTACTACTCAACTTGATTTACCTCCCTACCCGTGCAGCAATCAGTCTAGAAGCATCAACCAGCTCTAACCAACTAAGACTAACCAACTAACCAACTAAGCAGTATAAACTAGCGGTTCAGATTTTTTGTAAAAAGTCCTTCTGCCAAAAACGGTTTATAACAGTTAAGTAACGTTAAAGTTTGGAACAGATTGGAGAGATCAACCTCAGACATGAAAAAGGTTATTTTTAAAGGTTAATGATCTCAAACAATTTTTTACTGAGTAGTAGCCTGAAGAGATTGTGAAATTTCAACAGAATACTTTCAATATCGTCTTGAGGTAAGCTTCACCAGGGGCGTAGATTCAAGGATAGCGCAGCTACCGCCGCTACCCCTGACAAAAAAGAATAAACAAACAGTACCTTTACAAAGGATACATATACAAGAAATTGAATTTGGGCGTTCTCTGACAGATTTGATTAAAAACCAAATGCATTAATTCACTGTAGTAGGCTCAAGATGATGGCAGTCTCAACTGAATTGATACTACACTGACCAATATAGGTTAGTATTAAGGAGTTGATGCAGGGACTGTTAACTCTTATCTCTGTTTGGGGATCAGCAGATTCTGCTCATTGGTTTGGGATGACTAGGTTATCACGCTATCAGGAGTTTGAGTGTGTGTAACGCATGAATTCACAATGAGGGTCATTGTGTGTGTTGGAAGATCCTCCCACATACCAACTGGTGGTCACCTCAAAGCCAAGGGTCAAGCAAATAGCCTGTTAAGAACTGCTTACTTTTCTGTCTTGTTTGAAGTGAATAACGGGCGTAGGTAAATTCAGACTATAAATGTAGGCTATTAACGTACCCTCTACTTCAGAGCCATAGCTCCTGTGTTTTGCAGACGACAAACAGTTGACCGACGTTTCAGGGCTACTCCACGGGGGGATTGGACAACTGCAACCCGCTCTAGCGGATGATTGTCGAACTGTCGCCACTACGATCCTTGGCCACCTCTCCCTGCCAAATCTAGGCTAAACTAAGTGATTCCCTAAAGTACTTCCAATTTTCCTCAGCTCCTGGATTGAGTTAAAAAATGTGTCTTTTTGCAATGTGCCTTTAAAACTCAGGAAATTGTTCTAAGCTATAATTAAACTGCAACGTTCTTATAACATTCAAGTTACAAAATTTTTAATTTACTATTTAGATTTGTTTTCATTTGTTTATAGATTGGGAAATTTTTACAAATCTTACGTGCTTATTGTAAAACAATATAGTTTCAATTTCACTACAGGAGCTGAGGAAAATTTGAACTACTTTGAAGGAGGCTGTCTACACTTTTGCCAAAACTACTCATTTACGAAGCTGAGTGAATATCATACAAAGGAAGAATATATTTTCAGAGTTAACTTACATTAGAAAAAATCCCATCTGGATCATCAACGTTGGGCACCGGGGTGACAACCGAAACTGAAGGGTGAAGTAGATCAATGATAAAACGTGGAAAAGAAGGTAAAATACGCACAAAAGAAAAATGCTTGAATATAATGGAGAATGGGAATGAATATGAGTCATAACTTATAGAATGAGTGTTTTATGAACGCTTTGAAAACGGTGGCACCACCCAAGGTAAATTCTTCATCTTTTGTTTTCAGTTTTGGAAGAGTGTTCGTAGATTTTGCAAGCAGCAATATGAATGTGAGCTGTACCAAGTTCTACTGAATCACAGAAGCGATAAATTCTAAATCGGAAGGTTGTGACAGTGACACCGGCTCACGTTGTAGTGTTTAAAAAATACCAGAATAACGGAAAATTACCTGTTTCTGTTGTACTATCGACGTCTTTGGTTGTCAGTTGCCGTGAAGAACTGTACTTCATTTCCGCTGTTGTTGACGTGGAAGGGCCTGGACAAGGTAAAAACTTGTTATCAGAGAATATGATACAAACTATTGGTGTTACTTGCATTGGACACCTATCTAGTAGAAGTGTATGTGGATTTTCTACAGTTTCAAACATTTCTACAATTTATTTTCATATAGACCAGAAAGAAATCTATTGTCCTAACATAACCAGGAGTGTGGATTCAGGTTCATTCAAAAAGAAACATCAGTACCTAAACAACAAGTAAAAATCCCAAAAGTTGAATCTGGGCGCGTTCTGACAGATTCAAATAAAAACCATCAATTTTCCCTAGTAGGTTCAAGTCTGAGACTGATGGCAGTCTGATCGGAATCAATACTACATTGATTGAGGTTAGTATCAGGGAATTGACATGAGGACTCTAATCTCAGTTTGGGGAACTGCATTTTGCTTTGCAATGACTGCTGTCAGTAGTGTATGTGTATTCACAATGAGTGAGTCAGTGTGTGTGTGTGTGTGTTTCTCCCAGTTTCCCACCTGGCAGTCACTACAGGAGAAATGCGAGTCCTCAGCCATTTTTTAGGAGGAAAAATGAATTAGTTCAGAAGCCCAAAATCAAAACGCTGGAAGGTTCTCATGTTGGTTGCTGCTTTCCCCATCAAAAATGGATAGCTGTTGCATGAGTTGTTCCTTACTAGAATAGGTTGCCAGTTCTGTATGGTTGGGTGCTGCTGGAAATCTTAATAACAGTTGCCGCCCGGGTGGCAAATCCTGGATCTGGCTACTTGCATGGGAATGTTTGATGATGGTATAATAACGCTGTCACTTCCCTTTTCCAAAGCTTGCTAAGAACTGCCTACTTTGCCATCTTGTAGAACTGAATAATGGGCGTGAGTAAATTCATAGGAGACTCATTATAGGGAGGGGGATTCAGAGCCCACACTAGCTCCTGAACATAACCTTTTTTTTCCAAAAGTTCAGGAGTCTGACTTCTTGGAGATCGCTTATTCGCAGGTGCATTTTTTACACTTCAACGAAATTACTACTAAATTATACTCTTAAGTTGAAATATTGTTGCCCATTCCACTACCTAGTCCGCTTCTGTGAACTTATGAGGGTGGGCTTGTCCACTGGATGTGACCAGCCCAGGGGTACCACTCACCTAAGTCATATAAAATTGTGTGCATCTAGCGAGGAATATTTGTACTCTACTCTATAGTGATATTTCAAATTTTTTAAAGGTTATTCTACAATTAACAAGTGAGACAGCTTGTTATTTTTCAAGATATAATAATTTTTTGTTGTCACACTAATGGATACTGCCTATTCGATGGCTGTATTCCTTACCCTAGACATCCTTGCCGTTGTGCTTATCATGGAGCTCCTACTCTTTGTTTTTCCAGTCTTAGTTTCTCATTAAAGTAATCTACTTGCTATACCGCTCTCCTATAACTATTATCTTTTTCATGCTATCAGAGCTTGCAAAACTGTGAGTTCTAGTATTCTGATGAATTCAAGTGTTAACTTATTATTCATTTTAAGTTCTGACTATGCACTCTAGAAACCGAAAAACCTGCGCTTTTTCATACTAGCAAAGTAAAGCACCCTAGAATTTGGAAATTAGAAATGAACGATTGTCGAATCAGGTCGCTAGGAATACATTTTAATGTTAAATAAATGAATGTACGCACTTTGTGTCGTCGTTGATGTGGCATCTTTCATTCCATCGCTGTCAGGTGCCGTTGGCATCACTGATTCAGGTGTGACAACGTAGACTTTCTCCTGTGTCAGAGGTGATATTGACACTTCGAGCTCCTCCCAGAGTTTTGGCGTTGTTGTTTCTATCGCGCTGTTTGTCGAGGGTTTTATTTCTGTTTCCAATAGCGACCACCCTCTGATTTCGTCCATTATGTCCTTATTGTGCGTGTAATGTTTGTCGTGTGGGACTTTATAACTTAGAGGAAAGTGCTGACTTGCCGCCATGTCATTGTCCTGGTGCGACTCAGTATTCTGGGCCTCCTCAAATGGAGATGCTGTAGTGAAGTACTCTTCAGGTATTTTTTTGGATTTCTGTTGAGGGATTGTCACTCTTTTTCCATACCCTTCAGCAGTCCATGTGTCTATGTTTTTTTGAAGGCGAACAAAATCCACACTGTCCTCTTCACCCTGGAGCAATGCTCTCAAGTCAGTCGCCAAGATATGTTGTAAGCTGCTCCTTGGAACTTTCATCGGGTCAAAGCCTATTTCCAATAGCTTATTCATCACCTCTGGTGACAGCGAGTTAAAAAAATCCTGGTTAGGGACTTGAACATCATGCTGCTCTGAACCTGTAGACGTCAGTGGATAGTTCACAAGGCTGCTCGGTGTAATTTCAGCAGGTGCAGTAACTCCTCGGTTGACGTAGATGGCTTGAAGATCAGGTGACGACGTTGGCTCTGAAGGAACTTTGCGTGCTTGCAAGGGCTTTTTATTAGTTGTGTATGGCACAATAAACTGATGGATATGCTTAGTCTTTTTGGGAGATTGAGTGGTTGTTGGTGGGTAAAAAGGCCTTGGTGGAGTTCCCCAGGAAGTGGATGTTGTGACCCAATTGGAACCTGTGGGCTGAGAGTCTGCCCCTTCATATGGTACCATTTCATAATATGTGCTGTTATGGCTGTGCAATCTTGCTATGTGACCGGTGTCAAAATATTGTCTTGGTGGCTGGCTGCCCAAACCTGATGGTTGGCCTCCAAAACTGTGTTGTATACTGTTGGAACCTAAGAGGTGGTTGACCAAACCTGGTTGGGGATTACCAGGACCTGAGGGATGGCGGCCGCTGGGACCTGGAATGTGACTTTCAAAATGTTGAATAGTAGGGGCTGTGGGAACAACCCCTGCACTCTTCTGACCAGACCCTTCTTGATAAGTATGTACAATATTGTACGAATAAAGCGGCTTCTTTGATGAAGACAACTTCTCACTATCAGCCAACTTCTGTAAATGGTCCTGATTCTTCAAGTGAAAATTATGGTAACCCAAGTCAAAGTATTTTGGAAGCTCTGGAATGTCAAGTATTGGAGCTTGAACAATCTGCATAGGATATTCTATGGATGACAAATAATCAGTCAGAGGGACGCTTTTTGTTATTGTCACTTGATTGTGGTGGTTATTATGGATGACATTGGCGTGTGGTGGAGCGTTCAAAGAGACAGGCGTTTCAGTAGATGGAGCTGTCTTCACATCATCTATGTCTGACGCTTCATGTGCTGAGTCACTAAGAGGCAAGTTTCCAAAGTTACCAATAGCATTCTTAGCTTCCTCAGTCGTTGCTAAAGCAACGACATGGTGACCAGAAGGGCCTGAAGACAGATCAGGACCAGTTGGGGGACATTTGTTGCACAAAGATGAGTCATGATCAACCAGAGATGCTGAGAGGAATTGATTTGGATGGGGCTTGGGTGCTTCCAGAATGATAGCAGACGATGAAGCGTGGTGCTGCTGATCTGGAGTATGAGAAGGGGCCAGGGGCAAAGAAGCAAGATCAGCAAAAACAGGAATTGCTTGTATTCTCATTGAGTGATATTGGTCACCTGGCCGCGGGGGAGGATTCAAGTATTGCTGATAACTGAGTGAGTTGTGCCCTTGCCCAGAGGCCACACTTTGTGAAGTGTGAGACATTGTTGGAGGAGGCAAAGGTGGTGCTGGTTGCAAAGCAAAATTTGGTGCTCTTACTTTGTTCACTGGAGGACTGAAATTTGGTTTTGGTGATCTATATTCAGGTCTCGGTCTTTGAGGCCTGGGAAAGGATTTAGGAAACTGGTTATTAGAACCAAGGGGCTTAGGAAATCTATAATTTGAGGGAGGAGGCCCATATTGTGGCTTAAGTGGGGGTCCAAATTGTGAATTAATAGGGCCATGTGACGCTTCAGGAGGAGGTGGGGGAGGAAGTTGGGGAGGACCATAGTGCAGTTTTGGAGGTCTGTTCTCCAGTTTGGGAGGACCATATTCTGGCTTAGGTGGGTTAAAATCTTTATTTGGTGGCCCATATTCCTGTTTGGGTGGCCCATTATCTTGTTTTGGAGGGCCATAGTCTTGTTTTGGAGGGCCATAATCTTGTTTTGGAGGGCCGTAGTCTTGTGTTGGAGGGCCATAGTCTTGTTTTGGAGGGCCATAGTCTTGTTTTGGAGGGCCATAGTCTTGTATTGTTGGGCTGTAGTCTTGCTTATGAGGTTCTGCAGGTAAGTGATTCCCTTGTTCAGGTGGAGATAGCTCAGGAGGAGGACTGTGATCATTCAATGATTGGTGGGATGGGTTTGGAGGTGGCCCATAGCCAGAAGAGGGGGGACCGTAATTGGATGAAGATGTTGGTGGTGGACTGAAGTTGTTGGATGGAGGTTGTACATTTATCTCCACGCTTTGAGAAATGCCCACACCAGTAGTAGGTGGGACATAGTCTTGTGTCGGTGGCTGCTCAGGTATGGGAGGACTGTACTGGTGACTAGGTGCCCCATATTCAGGCTTTGGAGGTGCAGTGCCAGGTTCTACCAAACCATTTTCTGGTTTGGGTGGACCATATTCACCCGTTGGCTGATCATACTCAGGCCCTGGTCGACCATAGTCGAACGCGGGAGGGTAGTATTGACTTGCAACTGGTATTGCTTTCAGATTTATTGTAGGAACTTGCAACGAATAATGGCCCACACTATCATGATGTTGGGGTGGTGGCGCGTTGTAACCCACAGCTCTAGCTATTGGCACCCAAGGAACACTGTTGCATGGACTACACTTCTTCCCTCTTGTAGTCTGCTGCTGGGCAGAAGCCCAAACCCCTCGGGCGGAACTAGCACTTTGTGCAATGTTGCTTTTCTCTGCTTCCACTGCTTGATTTGGCCCATTTTGATTTGGGAGAAACCTGAAACAACGAAATATCAATTGTTATGAAACAAAATCATATCTCTGCTACAAAATTTCTAAAATACGTTATAGTGAGCCAGTCTTAGAAACCTTTAGGGTTAAAAAATACCTTAATTGTGGCTTAAATGCAGCAAGGCTGTTACTTTCACCATAACTGTGACTGATGTGTTTGAATTTGAGCTCATCTTTCAACATTTTCAAAAATTTACTCATTGAACAAATCAGGAACTTGTGATTATTGTCGACTAACTTACCAAACTGACATCAGCGCTTACCATTTAGCAATCCTCTGGGTGAAACCAGATATGATTCCGCCACTCTCTTCTGGTGCAGCTGCAGGACTAGAGACGAACCTTTTGGTCACTGTTTTGCCTCCCGAAGTTTTAGGAGGAATCGGATCAGCTCCTGCTAGTGCAAGCGCCGCTATCAAGAGCAACCCCTGAAAGGAAATGAAGGCACTGTTAAAGTTGATATTGAAATAGGGCAAAACAAAGATTTTGGCTGCAGAAATTGCCTTTAAAAAAAGGGCCGGACATAATGCAAATTCACTTTTTGTTAGAAGCCAGAGAACAACCAGATTTTTAGATGTGAAAATTAAACCTGTAGAATTTGGAGTTTTAATAAAGGAGAGAACGACACCTGGATCCCAAGGTATAGGATTCTTAAAAGTATAAATACATAGCCAGGTGGCCAAATACCATACCAAATCTCATTCTGGCTATTGAGGTCAGTTATTGTCATTTTCAATTATAAATCACGTTATTTCGGCGATATTATAAAGTGCAGTCATCTCCATGATGCTTATTTCGCGTAAATATGGCAACAAAGTCAAACAGCTACTAAAGCAAACTAAAAACTCTTAAAAGTCTGCAAATAGTTCTGAAATGGGCCCAAAAAAAGATGGAGGAGATGCAAAGAAAGAAATCATGATAGAAGGTACAAACATTACTGCCCTTACAGACGAGCAACTGCTGGAGTTTCAAGCAGAGTACCACAAAAAGTTGGATTCTGCCCAAAAGGAAAACTCACTTCTTGAAGTGGAGTTGAACATGCTGAGAAACGCATGGGAACTGACCGAGGACAAAGTGAACCAAGTTGAAGTGGAAAATGTGATGATTCGGAGGGAGTTGGACCAAGTGAGGGAGAAGATGGATCCAACTCAGAGGAAGAAGCAAGATGAACAGGTTGACAAAAATGTTGTGTACAACATTGCCAAAGGTGAGCCTTTGGTGGTATACAACTGAAGCAAAAAAGGGTGAATTTTGGTAAAAAGCTGACTAAGAAATGTCCATTCATGGCTCTTAAAATTATGAGTTTGAGGTCTCTGAACATAGTAACATTTCATTCCTAACCTTTCCTACAAACAAATACCTCTTCTGCCAATGTAAAAGACATAATTAGAACTAGAGCAATGAGATAAGGAATAGATAACAGAATTGCTGACAATTTGCAAAAGCTCGAAAAAAGGACTTTATTGTTTGTATTCAATTCATAATCTCTATATTCACATTCATGTATATTCATCTTGTCATGCTGCCACATATCATCAAGCACATGTTTATACCAGGAACGCCTTCTCTTTTCCCGTCTTTTTGTCAAAAATCATGCAATCGGAGCAGCAATTTGTGGTAGTCTTGCTTTCAATTCAAAGCCCTTTTAATGGCCTACCTATTTCATCAGATGCGCTTCAAAAACTTGATCAAGTACCTCTCAATGATGAGGACACTCACGAGGTAGAAGATCCTGAGTCTGTATATGACTCGAAACCTTCAGACACTGAAGAGCGTTTTTATGCTGATGTAAGGCATATAAAAGTGAACCAAAAGTTGAAGACCAAGAGGAAAAAGTTGGAGGCCAAGGTGAATGAGTTGAAGGCGTTATATGTAGAAATGGAAGCAACTGTATCAGATAAGCAGGCACAAAATGAGACAAGCGCTGTATCCATCAGGTAACTTCCTAGTGCGGTTGCTGACAATTAAAATAAAATAAAATACAAATGTACGTTAACCTAGAAAAAAATTTCAGTGTTCCAGCAACAGCTCCCACCCAAACAACATCCCCCAAATTGATCAAAGTACTCAGTACAGAAGGACTTGTGCAAATTGATGCTAATATGTTGGAAGAAATAGCACTTGAAGAAGGCACTATATCTTCTGGTTCAGACTTGGAGCAAAGCAAACGCTCTATATTTGGGCTATCAGCAAACACTGATGACGCTTTGGCTGATTTGCCACCCAATATAAGCAGGCCTCTCTCTCCTCAACAGCAAACAGTTGAAAACTTGGCTCTACTCAGGGAAAGAAAATGGAAAAGAGGGGATTGTCGGTATGATGACACTGATGAGTGTGATTCCAATGAAAAAATTGACTCCGACAATGAGCACATTTTTGACAACTACCAAACAATGTTGGAGGAAAGTGTTGAAGACCCAGTGCATTTTTACCAAACAAGAAAATGGCTGGAATATGACTATGAAACATTAGTCAGAGAAATGAAGGCAAAGATAGAGAAACAGATTCAGGCTATGAATCATGTTTGGACCAAAGATGTCAAAAATGTCATGTGCACTCAATTGGCAGCTGTAAAGAACTATGATGCCGACCTGAGAGAGGATATTAAAGGACGAATAAAAAAAGAGACTGAGAGAACTGAAAGCAACAAAGAGCATCTAAGACTTTTGCTGCAAGGGCTAGAAGAAGTCAGGATCAAAATGATTTGCAAGCGCCATGCCACCAACATGAGCATAGCCAAGCAGCAGACAGAGGAATTGAACTACTTAATTCAAGACAGCTATGATCAAACCATCAATGAGCTACAAGCGTTGACAAATTTCAATTTCAATTTGTCTCAACTGTTCTTTATGAGAAGCACAGAAAATGACATTTCTCTCATACACAAACTGCACTCTGAACAACAGCGGGTCAAAGACAATGTGTCAATCCTCAAAACCAATGTGGACAATGCCAGGAAGGAACTGAGTAAGATTAAAAAACCCTTAGAAGAGTACGAAAGAATAACCAGATGGATGGAAACTACCATTGCTGCGCTTCAGAAAGATATGAGGAGCAAGAAAGACCAAGAACATACAAATTCCAGAATGAATGCACTGATCCAACGCATTCAATTTGACACCGCTTCTATGCGGTCAAAGAACATGATGATTGAGGAGTCGTGTCAACACATAAATAGGAATTTAGAAGAAATTTCAAAATTCAAAGTCAATAACAAGAATGAGAATGGATTTAAAAACCGGCTGCGTCAAATGACAGCCAAAAACAAATTGAAAATCCTTAATTTGAAACGGAAAATCAAAGACAACTATCAAGTTTCTGACTTGCATCTTCGCATGATACGCTCTCAAGTGTTGAAAAACGTAGGTAGAAGCAAAACAAAAAAGTGGCACAATTTGTTAGGCACAAAAGCGTTCAATGAGTTAGTGACGCAGTTTGATCTGAGAGCTCGAGAACATCATATGAAGTATATTGGGATAGACAAACTTGCCATTCCCTACAGAAAAACGAGTGGAAATATATTAACCACATTTGACGAAAAGAAGAAAATGACTTTCCCTTACCTACAATCGGATTCAAACAGAACGTAATTCGTTTATAGTCAATTCACAAGCAATATTTGTCATCTATAGTCAATGTAGTGAGGTGCTTATGTTGAATTGCATCATTCAATGTCTTCTCGTTTTCATTCCACCAATTGTGTTTAATAAATTCTGATCTGGTGAAGGGGAATGTCAAAGAGGCTCGATTCTTTCCCTATTGTATTCAGTCATAAGATACCAATATGGCTTAATTTAATGTGCAAACGTTCAAATCTGGTGCACAGCAAGCGGTTTGTTACACCAGAACAATTTGCTAATCCATCTACTCCACCTCCACAGCCATCAGTTCACCAAACACCTGATGCTGCACCCAACCTTTCTTCAGTCCAACCTCGACGATCAGGTCGACAACGTCACCTTCCAAATCGCTTTAATGACTTCATTATGCAGTGATCCTTCAGATTAAGTGGGGGAGACTGTAATATCCCTAAAGCATGGCCATCAAGCCGGGACATTTCGAGTGTTGCCCATGTTAGACATTAACTTGAGATCTTCCACTTCACTGATATAATATGTTCATTGGTATTCTCGACTACATGTTCTTCTTCTTAATAACAATCTTTTCTATACACGAGTTTTCAATTATTCAAATACACAACAAGGTTCAAGACCTCTTTGCCGCCAGGGCCCTTCCGGCGCTAGTGTCGCGCTTACCAGTCTCAAACCCGCGCATTTTGAAAGATCACAACTTGGGAATGTTTTACTAATAATTTTTGAGACATTTTTACTACCTTATTGCTTGAAAACACCTGATTTAGACACATTAAAAGGCCCAGAAAAAAATGTTGGGCCGAATTGGAGAGATTGATTTTTTGCAAGAAAACGTAGATTGATTATTCAAGGAATAACCAACAGTGACCAACCAACCAACCAACAGTGAGTGGAGTGCGTCGCAGACTCATTCTAATCGATTCAGCATCCAACATTTAGTGGAAAACGATACCCCACACGGTCCCCAGAAATTTCTGATTCATTTTAGATGTAGCCCAGTTTTTCACACACCTCTGTACATACCTATCAGCTGTTTCAGAACTATCACAATTGATTTGGAGTCAGGAAAATGGTGCCCTACGCGCCCATCTGCCAACCATCATGGGTAGAGTAATCTATTTCGATATGCCTTTTGTGAGGGCTGTTATACCATCTAACATAAAATTTGGAAAACAAACAACAAACAGAGAATAGAGAGGCAAGACCGAGAAGACGCAAGGGGTGTCTTGGAGGGGAGCACACCACACAACATCCCTACCAGGGGTGATGAGTGGCAGGGCGAAAAATCATCCCTTTTCTGGGCTATAGAAATGCCTCCCCAAGCCAGGCAAAGCATTCTAACGTCCCCTTCTAAAGCCTCTCCTAACTATCCTGAAATACCATCTCTTAATCATTCCCTACGCTTCTATCATTCCCCAATAAGCACAAGTCAAACTAACTTCAAATATCTAACTGTTTTTCTGTGTGGTGACATCCAAACCAGTTGCATTGCAGAGTAAACACTTATGCAATTCTTGCAACTTTGAAATTATAACTCCGCAAAAACTCGGCATTGGACTCTGTTGCCACCTATGTATCAATGCCAAACAATCCAGCACTATTAGGCCAAAACCAAACTCTTCTGAGTTTTGTGGTGACACCTGAGTAAGCTCAAATAGGCGTGCGGTGTATCATTTTCGACTAAATTTTGGGCACTGAATCGATTGGAATGGGTCAAGGACTCGCCACACTGACTGTTTTCCCCATTTCCCTCATGCTCCTGGTCGGAGGAATAACCAACTCTTGTGAAATAATTCGCAGCGTTTTGATTAGCCTGTATCTCCGGGCTCAACACATTTGTCTCGTTATGTGTCTTGCTAATTCTTGTGACGGTCCATTCAACTACACTTAATAACAAGTGGAAACAATAGGTGAAATCTGAGAAGGTTTTCGATTGAGTAAGATTGAATCGAACTCGTTTCGCAACTGGTGACTTATTTCGGTTATTATCGCGTGCATCACGCATCCTCTGCACCGACCTAGGATCAAGACAAGGACCTCTTCATGATATCCGCGACTGTTCGACATTTCTATTGTCTCGTAACGAAAATTGAAACACTCATCAGTCACAGTACGAAGATCAGTAGTGATTTGTGCGCCACCTGCGTTATTTGAGGTTCAGGATCACAGGTGCCACGCCCGGACGATGAAAATTGGCAGGTTTCTCTTTTTAGGCGCATGACGAGATTCCGGACTCTCTTTCTGCAAGCGTCATGCTTAGCCAAAATTAATAAGTACGCTGATGCGGATTGTAAAAATAACGGGCTGCTTCTATGAGTTTTTATAGCAAAAGAACATTTCACAAAAGTGATTCAGCAATGCTGTTTAACGCTGCTGGCACTGACCATGACCATCTAGTCATGGCGCAAAAGCTTTCAGAGCTTTGAACCTCTATAACCCACTTCCAGGTCAGGGGAACTTATGTGCAGGAATACCCTAAGTTGTCTGGGAACATTTGCATGTAGCACACCAACGAATCAAAGAGGTAAGAACCTTAATGCTGACCTCTACCAAGATTGAAGAGTTAAAGGATAGCCTGAGCAGGCGCAAGGGCTAAATCAGGATGCCACAGTATGTAAATATTGTATTGACGAGGAGGAAACCTGGGAACATGGGCAGAACAGTGTTTGTAGAGTGTCTCGGACTAATTCCACTCGATTCATCGTCCAAAATTTAGTGGAAAATGATACACCGCACGCCTAGATCGCCGTGGGGTATCGTTTTCGTCCAAAACACGGGTCCTAGAACGATTGACACCCACCGGAAGAGGTTATGGGTCAAAATGGGTATCTATCTACCCATGTCGAATAAGTGTTATCGAGATTTATCGTACCTAAGATTTATGGGTACTAAATTTTAGTAAATGAATCGATTGGAATGAGTCTCCAAGCTGCTGGTCTGAGGTATAACCATCCCCCATAATTTTAATTTGAAACATAATATCTTAAATACTTCAATAAAATGTGCTTTACGTACTTCTCCCTTAACTTTATCTCACATAATATTTCCCCAAAAACAAAAATTCCAAAAAAAATTTTGGACTTTTTAGAAGACTTTTTTTTTTTTTTTTTTTTTTGCTGTATTGTTTTCAATCTCAAATTTCCTCCCCTAAGCACGAGGTACCCTCACATGGGGGAGTAAAATTCAATGATAATTATGTACCACATGTAATATCTGAATAAAGGAATGAATTTAAAAAAAAATGGTTTGAGACTAAAAAATTGGAATTGGACTCAAGTTGTAAGAATTTTGCCGCGGCTATGAAGAGTCCTAAGATGGTTTATCCTTGAACCGCTCATAGTTTAGGACTAATAAGGAATCGATTTTGTCCCCTGGCAACATAAAACAGAAATACCGCAAATCACTTGGCTGTTAGATGTAGTATGTTGTCAGTGTGATGAAGGATCTATGCCAAAAAACCTTGGAAATTGTCAAATTGCCACTCTCTTTCACTCATGCCTTCATTTGAATCGTTTTTTGATCGATCTTTTTTCGTTTTGTTGTAATAGCTGATCAACTCAAATGAAACTGATTCGATATTTGCACATTTTTTTTCCATGATCTTGCTCCAGGAAATATTCAACCATTGATGAAGAGTTTGCAGCTTTTAATTATACATCATGAAAAGTGTGCTGTTGAATTTTGTCAATCTATCGACTCTTTTCAAGGAATAGTCAACCAAAATGGCATTGCTGTTAGCTCTACGCCATCCAATCTGCTATTACTTCTCCCATCTTCCCTTTGTGAATTACTACAATCACATTTTTTTGCCAACGACACCGGATTTCATAACTCACTTCGCTTGATTATCGTGAGAATCCCAGTCCAATCCTCCGAACTGGCTGCCACGAAGACTCCTCATCTCCAGCGAAAGTGAATCTTGCGGCTCAATGGAAGATCAAATGATTCCCTCCTTTGAGGTCTCTTTCCACGACGAGAAAGAAATCACGAAAAAAAAAGATGATTACTCCAACAGACGCTTAGAAAGTGGTCTACACCTTCTCGGGCGAAAGAGAGGGAGCTCATCTGGTGGGAAATGCTGGAGAGAAGGCACAAAACCTATTGTTTGTTTATCCTGGGGACCTCGAACTGTTACACTAGGTCAGACCTTGACAGACCTTTTTTCAATCGGAGGGCAAATCACAACATCAAAGCGATTTCATTTAATATATTTCTGCCTATTCAATTAAAGCTCAATCTGCGGTAGCAAATGTCATCTGTATATTCATAAGCCGCATTGGAAAACTACCATTTTGGTTGGTTACCTATTTTCTATTGCAGTCAACCTCTCCGATTTGCCCCAAAATGTTTCTCTGGGTGTTTCCAGGTGTCTAGATCAAATCACAGCGATTAGTTATTCCTCGGACCAGCAGCATTAAGACTTATTCCAATCGATTCAGCGTCCAATATTTGGTGGAAAATGATACCCCACACTCCTAGGTACTAAAAATCTCGAAAACCCACATTCGAAATAGGTGAGTAGGTACCCATTTTGACCCATACCCTCTTCCCAATTGGACCACCCCAGGCGGTTACGAGCCAAAATGGGTAAAAATAACCAACCCCTGTAAACAATTTGCAGCGGTTTTTTTCTGAGTACAGCTTATATTTTTATAGAGTTGCTGCAAATATTTGTTCATTGTTTTACTCTAGATACATTTTATACATCTATATACATCATATAAGCGTGATATGATGTCAGAAATTAACGTGGAAGGGGGGAAGGGCTTTGGATTCAGTGAATGAAGGGGCATGGCGGTGATATAGGGGTAAACAAGTACCAAAGTATCTTGGTTGGTAGGATAATCCGGTGTCTACTCGTCGCATTCCATCGTACATTTGTAATTCATTCTATTATCATTGTTGAACAACTAATTTTCTCCTCCATGTTTTCAAACTGTGCAAGAAGCGGACTGGAAATATTATTATCGAAATTGTATGGGGTTCCTTTTTCTATATGGTCTTGATTAGATCTCGTTTAGATGCCAAAGCAATGGCTTTTACAGCGAAATTAATACATTAGCGCGTCAAAAGTCATCTAATTCAATCACAAACGTCGGTTTAACATCACAAAATCTCAGTAAAACTCAATCTCATTGGCAAAACTCCCCTATTAGAATATTAGACCGGATCGTTTTTATCCCAACGAGTTTTTCAGGTTGTTTGTTCGACTTCAAGGCCAATGAGAGCTTTCAGGTGGTTCACTTTCTTTGAGATGAAACCTGTTGCAGTCAGTCGGTCAAATTCGTCAGAAACCGGGCTTTCGATCTACCGCGAGTCTCGTCCTCTGGTTTTCAGAAGAAAAACGCGGTAAATTCTTCCACAATGGTTGAGAATTCCTTGGAGCAAGATTAATGGGGGAAACAGTGAGTGTGGAGTGTTCTGGACATCAAGTCGATACTGAGTCCTAGGAACCTAGAAATCTTGGAAACCCACTTTCAAAATAGGTAGGTACGTACCAATTTTGAGCAATGTCCACCTGTGGTGGGGGCTGATCGGTCCGAGACCCATCTAAATTTTGGATTTGGATTCCCATTGGTGAATCAATTGCCCAGCTGTCGAACGAGATCAGCAAGAGCGTCTCTGTGCACCTACAATACGCTAATAGTGTCTCAATTACTCTCTATCTACTAATAATATCTCCAATCCTTCATCTACTCTCTCTATCCTCCCACCCCTACCATCCTACTCTATCCTTCCTCTCTATCATCCACTGATCTCAGGAGGAAGGGAATTTATGGGTCCTCACCACCGTCGACCTGCGAAAACAAGGAAAACCCCACTGTGAAGACTCATTAGCATTAGATCTGGATAAGTTTCAGCTTTTTAATTATGATTAGATTAGAATTTGGATTAGCAAATGCTCTTTTTGCGATCCTGTAGAGGCATATTTATGTCAGGCCAACAAAAGCTGTAGGGAAATCCCAAATTCTGTAGGATCCTAAAAGGATAGTAGACAGGGAAGAATAAATGGATCACGTACTCCTAGATAATAGATCAATAGTAAGAGAATAGATACACTTAGATCTACGATCCATCATCTACTCTATCTATATCTGTATTTATAAACCTCTGTAGAAGGAATTTCACGTCTCACTTGGTTCAAATTTATTGGCAGCGTCGCGAAAAGAGCATTTGCTAATCCAAATCCAAATCTAATACTAATCCAGATCTAATGCTAATTCTCTAATAATCTAATTTGGGGAGGGAATGGGGGGAAATGTGTTTTTTTGAAAGCCGATTCACGGGACTTTTTGATAACTAACTTTGATAACTTTTTGATAAGGCAGGTGGGGTATCATTTCCCACTAAATGTTGGACGCTGAGTGAATTGAAATGAGTCCGGGACACTCCACACTCTCTATTTTCCTTCATTTTTTCCATGCTTTTGGTCGCAGGAATAACCAATCCAGAATAACCAAATAACCTAAATCTGCCTCCAGAATAATCAAATGTGAAAGAAGTGGCAGCGTTTTAATTTCTGTAGAGGTTAGGACAAGTCTTACAAGCATATTGCATAAAGAAAATGTTTGAATCTCAATACAGGAATAGAGTCAAATTAGAAGTACTTCGAAAGATACTGTCTGGTGTATTCTTAAATGGATGAAGATTGATAAAAATGGAAATAGTTATTCCTCTGGCTGGTCACCAGAACATTGGTGGTCTGCCACACGTCTCCCGTCAGCTGCAAAACCAGAAAAGAGGATTTGACGTAATGAGCTCCTCAAATTGCGCTAAACAGTTCTTGCGTTCAAAACGAAACAATATTTCAACACAACACTGCCATTTGGAGACTGATTTCCATGACACACGAGGTAAACAAAGCAAGTTGAAGGAAGATAAAGACTGCAAATGCAAAGACGCGTTCAGTAATGTCGCACTCACACCACAATTTTCTAACGGATCTGTTGTAAATCCTTTCGTTTCGGCATTCCGGATGTCAACTTAGTATTCAACTCGGTGTGTGGCGTTGTAGGTGAAATCAAGACATTGAAAAAACCTTCCAACCGCAAGTGTCCTGCGTTGTCTTGAGTGAAACCGACCGTCCCATTACACGAATAGCGATGAGGTACCTGAGTTTTTAATGATGCGCTTCACCTGTGCTTCCATTCTGTTGCGTCACCAGTGATTTCACAAAGGGCTCTGTGCTGAGCATGCCCGTCGTCCTTTGGAATGGTTCCATCTCAATTAATTACCCTCGACTTGTGTATCCGTGTCCAATTTAGATGTCTAGACACCTTGCAAGCATTCAAAAATGAATTGCCAGCAAATTCACCCACAGGGGTGGGTTCTTCGGACCAGCAGCATGGAGAATCATTCCAATCGATTCAGAGTCCAAAATTTAGTGAAAAATGATACTCCACACGCCTAGGTACCAAAAATGTCGAAAATGGGGGAAACAGTGGGTGTGGCGGGTACCGGACCCATTCCAATCGATTGAGGGTCCAAAATTTAGTGGAAAATGATACCCTTAAGTACCAGAAATCTCGAAAACACACATTCGAAATGGGAAGATAGGTAGGACGCCAACCGTTCCGGGACCCATTTCATTGGATTCAGCCTTCAAAATTTAGTGGAAAATGATACCCCACTTGCCTAGATCGCCAAAAATCTTGAAAAGTTAACTAATACTGCGGGGAGGTATTATTTCATTGACAGCACTATAGTCAGTAATATTGCTAGTTTGCTGTGGAACAGTGTTTATGCTGGGGTGTAAGCGTATTGATACCTACATTGACCATCTCAATAGTACCAATAATATTGACTATGTGCGTCCTGCTATTGGGCAGTTGTACCTTGAGCTGGTCTGTGGGAAACAAAATACTTTGATATTTTGGATACCTGACCTGGACAGTCCCACAAATACAGGTCTGTTCTGTCGTTTTTCTTTACCTAACTCAGGCATTTGACAAAGTTAGCCATGAAGGGCTCAACCACAATCAACCTCAAGAATGCTGGGCTGCTACAGTCCTATGTTTCGTGTTAAGCAGGAAGATGCGTCCGCAGAAGCCAAAAGGATCGAAGCTGGTGTGCCACAAGGTTGCGTACTAGGCTCACTCTTGTATGTGCTTTACCCAGGCGATTTACCAGCAACATACAAGCGAATCAACCAGCGATTTACAAGCGATCCACCCAAATGGGAAGAAAATACTCTGGCAACGTTTGCGGATGACACTGCCAACTACAGGGGGACCACATCAAAACTGCGCAGGGCTCTTGATCAACTGCAAAACTGGACGGCAAAGGAGGATCAGAATGAACGACACAAAATTGGTTCCTGTCGACTTCTCCAATTGTAAGTTGGAGTTAATACTGGTTCACCTCAATAGCAATGACATACCATATGCCATCGAAGCAAAGTGGGCGTGACTCGCTACGAAATTCAGAAACATGTATCGGCTGTTAGGTCAATCCAAAACAAGCTAATATTGTACAATCGAGTCCTCAAGCCAGTTTGGACCTATGCACAGCTGTGGAGCAGCACCGCTCCATGCAGTCGCATGATCATACAGCGATTCCAGAATAACGTGCTGCGAGAAATTAACGGTTGCATCTGGAGCTTCGATTTCCTACAGTCGAAGATGTTATCAAGAGACAGGCTCTAGCCCACCAGCAAAGGCTTCGTGGTCACATCAATGAAGAAGTCGTACAGCTCCTTGACGTTGATGGCCTCCTCAGAAGACTTAACGAACAAAACCTCATGATTTCTGGGAGTGCTGCTCTGTGTTTCTGATGTGCTGTGAGAGCAGTTTGGTGACGTCAGTGAATTGTGAACTCCAAATATCAGTGCTGATCAGTTGCACTCAAGTTCAATACACTCAGCAGCCATGTCAAATACGATTATCTCGGCTTCAAGCATCAAATTTAACCCTTCGAGGATGGGGAGGTCTTGCATCCTCATTCGGGTGGGGTGGCGCACTCGGTGCGCCAGACTTTTTTCGTCAGTTTCACCTTCTATTACCAGGTTATCGAACAAATCAATGTATGTGCATCATTGAATAGAATTCAGACAATACCAAAAGTTGGTTTTTTTTTTTTAAATGACCAGAAAAAGGAACATATATATAAAAAGTTGACTGATAAGCAAGTTAGTACTCGTAAATGTTAAGTAGGTATTCAAAATAACTTCAATGAACTCCTTGACGATGCCCATTTTTCACACTAACTCATTCTTCATCGGAATCAGAAGCCGCACACGTTTGGCACAGTGGTGCACTTTCTGCCAGGTGAGCCTTGCAGGTGAAATTGTAGCACTGAGAACAAACAATGGTTGTATTGATGTTCTTTGCTCTTCCACATGTGGAACAACGACCTCGCTTCTTCGTGGATGGTCCCTCACTTCTGACTGATTTATTCATCTCTACTGAAGAAGGAAGCAACCTTCGGATGATGGCTTTAGCATGCTCTGGGAGGCCTTGCTGCTTTTGTCGATTCTGTATCTACGTCCTCTTGCCCAACAACTTCTTCCTCATCAACATCCAAAGCTTCTTCTTGACCCGATCCTTCGTCTTCCTCTGACAACTCTTGCAAAACTCGCGCAAATTCGGAAGGAGGTATGGTTTTTTTGGATTGGGACATCGTTGGTGGGGCGGCGCACTCGATGCACCAACACGGAAAAAAATCTGAGACAAGCGATCTGGAGCAAGGTCTGGGAGGAACTGAACAATTCCGATGATTGAAATGTGTACGTGACGTGTAAATAGGAGGGTAGAGGGTAGGAGAGATTTCTAGAACTATAACTCTTGATCTGCCAGTGAAAATTCAGTCACTGGCGCACTCAGTGCACCAGCCCCACCCTCGAAGGGTTAAATTGCTATAAAATGTTATCTTGAAGCAATAAAATTTTGAAAAAAAAAATCCCACGAATGACATTGAGGTAAAGGACATAAAGCCACTTGGAGAACCATAAAACCATAAAAAAGTTGAATTTCGTCGTCTCGTTTTTGCTCGATTGTCCCAAAGGCCCAGTTCACATGGCGCTAATTATCGAAGAAGACGTTGAGTTTCACTCGGGCGAAGCCCGCCTCATATCTTCACCATTTTTACACCTCGTCGTTCTCTCCTCTTCAAGCCTTGGGAACAAGGGAAGCTCTCATTCTTAACCTTGTGATAGCGATTGTTTCACAGCTCCACATTATTAGGTGAATATGAGTGCGAGAGGGGTCTTTAATGCTTCTTATGATGAACACTTTCTTTCTGACCACATCAACTTGATTTAGGTTCAGAAGAGAACGCTTACAAAAGTGACTTTGGACGGAAAAGATTGATGAACAAGTTCTTCAAAGAATAAATTCGACCACCTAGGGCTAGAGGAGGCAACGAGTAGAATCTTGCTCGTAATTACCCGTCAATCCAGTTAAGGAAAAATATAACTTACACAGTCGGCACGTACAACTGTCTGAGGTTCATGAAGTGAACGACGGAGGTTCAAGATGAACTACCTTGTCCGTGTCACAGGGTGCAGAAGAGACCAGGTGTAATTTAAAAATTTGCAGCTTGGGTACTGTAATACCCAAGCCCATTGACAGCCTACAATATAGTATGTGGTGACACAACAAACAACTGTTGGCTGCAGACGTACCACTTCGACAGACCCTCCCACCCTCCGTTCACTCATAGGGGGGGAATGATGGTCCAAAACGCTGGACAGTTCGCAGGGGCAGTGCTTGTGGCACACCCTGGCCTGAAGGCTTCATCTTGTGACGTGCCAAAGAAGGGTAGGACTGTGCTGCACCCTCCTGTGCAAGGCCTAGCTCCTACCTGTACAGGCCAGCTCTTGGAGTTGAGATAGAATACTCGTGAGACGCTCAACATGGTAAGCTCGAAAGCATAAAGCACAAACAATAACGGTACTAGGAAGCAACAGTTTAGCTACTCCTCTTTCAAGCCCTCCTGAATGAAGTCCCTCATTCCTACCTTTGTGGTAAGCTGCAAGGGAGAGAAGCATTGCCCATAGAGCAAGTTCCTGTTACTCACCCTCGCATTGGGCTGAGGAGCACATTGGATTGATAGGGGCGTTACAGTTTTTTACGTTCGAACAAGAAAACGCTTCAACGCTTCTTGGTTTATTATTACCTGGAACAGTGAGTGCTGAGGACTTCTGGGACCAATTTCAATGGAACTCCAAAAAAGCGACAAAACTGCTCTCCTACTCCTGATGATAAGGGGATTATTTATATTGAAAAAGGAATAGTGTATATTCTTCATGAATCAAAACTGAAGCATAATCATGACAATGTATGTTGATGATAGCGCCGTTTTTGCCTTAGACAAAAACGAAATAAGACATAATTCTTATTGAAATCAAGAAGGAATTGAAATATGGATCATTGTAACCCCAAAAACTTCGTTGGATTTTAGATCTCTCGCACACACAACACTTTGAAGCTGAACCACGTAAGTTATATCCAACGGCAGCTGGAATACGAGATGGATGATTCCAATCCCATAAAAACTCCAATGACAACCTAAAACCAAACTCAGAAATGCAGGTCTTCTGCGCCCGTTAACTGCATATCAATCCCGTGTTCATCTGGCTGGCTTTCCGCAGGGCTCTCACGCTGGACCAATGAGCTTTTTCATGTCTGTCAATGACGTAACTAGGGTTTTTCTTATGGTATTTCATGTCTACTCTTCTCTTACGATTGGAATCCAGGGTTTGTCCGATGCACAAATCTTGTAAGATGCCATGGACTCGTTATCCAACTACGAGATGGATGGACTGCGGCTGAACAAGTTCGATAATGACGTTTCCAAATTACATGTCCTCTCAACGACTCAACTGGGGGAGGGTATGGCCAGAAAGCAGTCAACAAAGGATGGAATCTCATTTGACCCACTTTTGTCGTTTGTACCATTTTACGTCAAATTAGAGGTTGACAGAAATGGCTCAAATTAGTTTTTAACGCTGCTACGCTAGCCCGCGTAGATTCAGCAAATACCTACTCTGTGCAACACAACACGGCGAAGACATTCCTTCCAAATGCCATTGTTTTGAAGGTTGTTGCTATCCCAGAATTAAATCATGTATTTCCGACATCCTCCAAATTGACGTTTAAAATCCTCTAAATTGAAATTATAGGTGTTAATGAGATTATCTTGCACCATTTGATATAATAACACATAGTTTGATGTTCGGATCAATTCAATTTTGGAGCAAAACGATTTTTTTTTTTTTTTTTTTTTTGGTTGGTTATTCCTTGAATAATTGACCTATGCTTTCATACAAAAGGTCATTCTCTCCGATTTGGCTCAAAAAAATTTTCTGGACGTTTCAAGGTGTCTAGACCAAAAAAAGTCAAATGTCCGTCCGATGTCCGGTTTTTTTTGGTAGTAGAAAAATTTTCTAAAAATCTGAAATTTGGGTCATTGGTCTGTTCCCGGCTCTAGTTGGTCCTCGAAACTTTTCAGCTCGATCAGACCAAATTTGGGCGGGGTAGGGGTCAAAATGTGTATTTCGAAAAATGGATTTTCAAGATTTTTGACAATCTAGGCGTGTGGAGGTATCATTTTCCACTACATTTTGGAAGCTGAATCCAATGAAATGGGTCCCAGAACGATTGGTACCCACTGGAAGAAGTTATGGGTCAAATTGGGTATATATTACCCATTTTGAATATGTGTTTTCGGGATTTCTGGTACCTAGGCTTGTGAAGTATCATTTTCCACTAAATTTTGGACCCTGAATCGATTGGAATGGGTCCAGGACCCGCCACACCCACTGTGTCCCCCATTTTCCCCATGTTGAAGAAATGAGTCTCCATGCGCCTGGTCCAAGGAATAATCAACCCGTGTGTAAGAACTTGCAGCGTTTGTTATTTGTTTTGTACCTCAAAAGTGAAAGAAAGCCTCACAACCAAAATAGTATACTTCGATTCGAATCGCGAGAAAATCAAATTGATCCTTGAAGAAACGGAACTGGTGACTGATTCGTGAGCTCAAACCCATTTGATAGAAAGCTCGCGTACAGCGCGGGCAGGAGCAGAAGATGATGGTTGTTAAGAGCGAGAGTGGAAGGTGAAGAACCAGTCGTGGTCAGAGAAGACACACTTCACTTTCTTCATTCTCATTGTGGAACTCTCAGACGCTTCCTTGGTTTCCCGCCGATTTGACTTTACTGAATCTCGGGACTGCGTTTTTGGACACGTTATACGTTTGGTGAAGATGAAGCGGTGTAAAATTGCCCAATGAGTGCAAAATTAGACCGAAACCGACGAAAATAAAGGGCCTCGAGACTTTGCAAAAATGCTTGTATTGCTCATTGGCTTTAGAGGGCTGGCGCATATTTATTTTAAAAATAACAAAGAAACCGCTGAAAATTATTCCACTACGGCTTATTAGTCTAGGTGGCCGTATAAAATAGCTCGTAATAGCTATAGCAATTTTCAATCCTCACGGTATGAAGAGGTACAAAAGATACGGTACTTATGGAACAAAATGGGGAAAACAGTGGGAAGTGGAGTGTCCAGGACTCATTCCAATCAACTCAGTGCCCAACATTTAGTGGAAAATGATATCCCACACTCCTAGGTTTCAGAAACTTCGACAGCCCACTTTTGAAATAGGTAGATAGCCATTTTGACTCATCACCTCTTCCGGTGGGCACCAATCGTTGTAGGACCGATCCCATTGGATTCAGCGTCCAAAATATAGGGTAAAATGACACTCCACACGCCTGGATTGCCAAAAATCTTTTCGAAAAACACATTTTGACTCCAACTCTAGACCGACTAGAGCCGGAATAGGGTCTCTAACCGACATTTCAGATTTTTAGATAATTTTCTACTACCGAAAACCGCGTGGACGGCGGACGGACACTATTTGCTTATTTTGATCTTAGTCACTTGATACGTCCGAAAAAACATTTTGGGGCAAATGGCAAGGAGAGGATGGCTCTCTGCATGAAAACCTAAGTTGATTGCTCAAGGAATAACCAACCAAAATGGCAAACATGGAAGTTTTGGTTGGTTGGCCGATTCGGCCAAAAAAAATTTTCTGGGTGTTTCAAGGTGTCTAGATCAAAATCACAAAATCTAGATCAAAATGTCCGTCCGCCGTCCCCGCCGTTTTTGGTAGTAGACAAATTTATAAAAATTTGAAATTTGGGTCAGGGGTCTGTTCCCGTCCTAAGTCGGTCCTCGGTGGGGTATCATTTCCCACTAAATTTTGGACGCTGAATCCAATTAAATTAATCCCGAAACGATTGGCGCCCTCCGGATGAGGTTATGAGTCAAAATGGGATTCTATCTACCCATTTCTAATATGTGTTTTCGAGATTTCTGGTACCTAGGCTTGTGGGGTATCATTTTCTCCTAATTTTGGACCCGTAATCGATTGGAATGGGTCCGGAACCCGCCACACCCACTGTTTCCCTAATTTTTCCCATGCTGAAGAAATGAGTCTCCATGCGCTTGGTCCGAGGAATAACCAACCCGTGTGTAAGAATTTGCAGCGTTTTTATAAAATTGTCTAGTCCACAAAACGGCGTGGACAGCGGACGAACATAATTTGCTCATTTTGATCTAGACACCTTGAAACGTCCGGAAAATCATTTTGGCAAATTAGAAATTACGTACTTCCTGTATGAAAACATATCGGATTATTCAATGAATAACCAACCAAAAAGGCAAGTTTTTCCTTTTTTCCTGGCTGTTGTTAATCGCGTTTGACGCAGAAATTGCTTTCTATTTATTAATTTGAGCTGTTGAATGGCCAATGCTGCAGTTGCACACTTCTTTATTACCCACGCGAGCCTTTTGATAATTCAATGATTCCTCGGTGAATACACTCGTACGCCTCAGTTTTTGCCAATTGGTCTTATCCCGGATTCTTTGAAACTGAGCTTCCAGAACTTCCCTCGGGCAAATCGTCACGAGGCCCGGAATCTTCAGACCTCGCCCTAGACTTGAATGAAAGCTGCCACGACCGGATGATTCTCTTTTGAGCCGGCTTTAACGAATAGTTAACGCTAATAAGCTTTTAACAACTTGAACTGATTAGCATTTATCAAGACACGCTTGGTGGAATCAACAAATATCAATAATATTTATAATTCACATGACACAAAGTGAAAATTAATTCAACTTGCACTCATTACCACCTATTTGATCATTAGGCTTGACATCTACAAGTCCGACACTAATCACAACTGGAGAGATAGACTGTGATAAATATGGTGGAACATAAATTGCAAGTGGGAATGAGGCACGGGGACAATGACCTGAGTGATGAAACAAAGCAGATAGTTGGTGTTTAGAATGCTACATGTGGTGAATTTATTGGGATATTTATGAAAATGCATTAAAGCAGACTTTGGACACAATTGTTCTATGGTAAATCCTTTGACAAGCGGGAGCAAGTCTGCTGTTGAAAATCTAGGTTTCCTTGCTCGTATAATTTTCAGGATTGTTTTCTGGGCTGTTTTGACAGGGTGCAATATTGGTGGGAAAGGTTTCTGTCCAAAAAATATTTCAAAATATACTCGTAGTTGACGAGAAACAGTTGCAAGGAGAATCATTGGTAAAGACTTGGTTGGTTTCAAAAAATTTAGTTTGACTTTGTATAAGCAGTTGAGGGACTGTTCTGAAGAGTTTTGAACTGAACTCAGTGTTAATGCTCGTAATTCTCATTGAAGCCGATTTATTTTCACAATAAACGGTGAGTTATCCAAAGCCTGGTGACATTACTTTCAGAGGTTTATGGGTAGTTATTGCACCGTCAATACAGGCTAACATCCACAACGAATCATATCAGACGATTCGATTGACAAAACGCAGCAAATTCTTTCACACAGGTTGGTTATTCCTCGGACCAGGCGCATGGAGAACCATTTCATTGGATTCAAAGTCCAAAGTTTAGTGGAAAATCATACCCCACACGCCTAGGTGGCAGAAATCTCGAAAATCCATTTTTCGAAACACACATTTTGACCCCTACTAAGAATCTGGGACCAATCTCATTGGATTCAGCGTCCAAAATTTAGTGGAAAATGATACCATACTCGCCTAGATCGCCCAAAATCAATGGACGGCGGACGGCGTACGGCGGACGGCGGACGGACATTGACCTTTTGGTTGGTTATTCCTTGAATAATCAACCTATGTTTTCATGCAAATGGTCAACCTCTCCGATTCGGCTCAAAATTTTTTTCTGGACGTTTCGCGATGTCCTGATCAAAAAAGGTCAATGTCCGTCCGCCGTACGCCGTACGCCGTACGCCGTCCGCCGTCCACGCCGTTTTTGGTAGTAGAAAATTTTCTAAAAATCTGAAATTTGGGTCAGGGGTCTGTTCCCGGCCTAGGACGGTCCTCCAAGCTTTTCAGCCCAACAGGACCAAATTTGGGCGGGGTAGGGGTCAAAATGTGCTTTTTGAAAAATGGATTTTCGAGATTTTGGGCGATTTAGGCGAGTGGGGTATCATTTTCCACTAAATTTTGGACGCTGAATCCAATGAAATGGGTCCCAAAACGATCGGCACCCTCTAGAAGAAGTTATGGGTCAAATTGGGTATACATTACCCATTTTGAATATGTGTTTTTGAGATTTCTGGAACCTAGGCGTGTGGGGTATCATTTTCCGCTAAATCTTGGACGCTAATTTCAATGAAGTGGGTCCCGGAACGATTGGCACCCTCTGGAAGAAGTTATGGGTCAAATTGGGTATATATTACGCATTTTGAATGTGCGTTTTCGAGATTTCCGGTACCTGGGCGTGTGGGGTATCATTTTCTACTAAATTCTGGATCCTGAATCGATTGGAATAGGTCTGGGACCCGCCGCACCCACTGTTTCCCCATTTCCCCCATGTTGAAGAAATGAGTCTCCATGCGCCTGATCCGAGGAATAACCAACCCCTGCGTAAGAATTTGCAGCGTTTTTTGATCTAGACACCATGAAACGTCCAGAAAAAATTTTGAGCCGAATCGGAGAGGTTGACCTTTTGCATGAAAACATAGGTTGATTATTCAAGGAATAACCAACCAAAAACTACCACTATTACCTAGAAACCTCACTGGCTCCTCTCTCTCTTTGAACACGGAAAAAAACTTTGGTTCAAAGCCCATCCATGCTTTGGATATAACTTGTGACAATTTCTGGTATAGTGGGGCGCTTAAGTGGTCCGCATTCAAATAGACCCAATGAATTATACTAAAAGATAAAATGAGTTCTATTTGGGATTGCGTTCTTCTGGTTAGTTGGCAGTCACAGTATCTGACTGAAGAACCAACAAATTCAAACTCTGTCTCAACCTGAGGCAATCCTTCAACTCAACACACAAATAGCTGTTATTCTGCCTTTAGCTTAGGAAGAAAGGAAAATCTTGTAAGAACTCAACATACACCAAAATTTACTACTTTTTGGACATGATCCGCGCCAAGTCCAAATGAGCTGAAATCTTTTCATGCAAAACAGCTTCAACTTCTGCATCTACAAGATATGGTTTGCCAGACTTATTGTCTCTGATAACGCAACCATTTTGTTTGGTATTATTCATTATGGTAGTATTCATGCAAAAAGTCAAACTCTCCGATTCGGCCCAAATGTTTTTCTTGGCGTTTCAAGGTGTCTAGATCAAAATCACAGGGGTTGGTTATTCCTCGGACCTGGCGCAAGGAGACCATTCCAGTCTATTGTAAGTCCAAAAGTTGGAGGAAAAATAGTACCCCACTCACCTAGGTACCAGAAATCTCGAAAACTCACATTCGAAATGGGTAGATAGATACCCATCTTGACCCATAACCCCTTCCGGTCTAAATTCAGCGTCTCGAATTTAGTCGAAAATGACACTACACGCCTAGATCGCCGAAAATCAATATTCGAAATTCACATTTTGACTCCTCCACCCCCTCCCCTCCTCACCCCCGAATGATCCGATCGAACTGAAACGTTTTGAGGACCAACTAGAGCCAGAAACGGGTACCTGACCCAAATTTCAGATTTTTAGAAAATTTTCTACTACCAAAATTGGCGAAAACGGCGGAGTCTCCATGCTCCTGGTCCGAGGAATAACCAACCCCTGTGAAGGAATTTGCAGCTTCTTTAGATAGTCATTTGCGAGGAATTTTTCGGTATCAAAGTCTAAATAGTATTATTACTTTATTTGCTATTAAGAGGGGATCAAAAGGTGTGAAATTTAAAATGGAATAAATTGTTGTACGCTACAATCGCATAATCTACCACAGTTCAGTAAGGGGTTTTCTTGAATTCGGGCTTAAGGAGAAAATCGTACAGAATCTTTCCAGAATGGATTTGCACTCAGGATGTTTGGAGGGTTTATAGTTATCATTTCGCTCTTTGGACTTTCTTGGAATAAGGAGTTCTGAAATTTCGTTCTTTTTCTAGCCATGATGTTTGAAATAATGAAGAGTAGCTTTCGGTACATCGAGGGCGTTAGCCGACTTTCATGAGTTGAGTATGCTTGCGTAAATATAGAAGTCGACTAGGGTCACAAACATTGATTCTAGGGTGACCTTGTCCAGGTTCCTTGTGGACAGTTGGCCGTAGGAGCCACGTAGTGGCTGTAGTTAGGTGTGCGGTCGTGCTTACACGTAACACATGTCTCGCGGTTGTTGAACTTTCGAATAGTCTCCCTATATTATTAGGAAGAGAAATATTGAAATTAAAGGCCAGTCGCCCATAAAAGTCTTTCTTCTGTCTGAGGTGACTTCCTTCTATCCAACGGTGGTTTGCAACTCCTTCGCGATCACTTTTAAAAAGTCTTAATGTCCGTTGATTCCAGACTGTACTAAAAAAATATATATTTTTTAAATCCCCACGTGCGTTCTCCATAAAACGTCTAGCGAACTTTTTATATTTTTTCTGTATTGCCCGACCGTACAGCTTTTTAGCATTCAGCTGAGCATGTGGGGTATCATTTCTCACGAAATATTTCACGCTGAATCCATTGAGATGGGTCCCGGACTGATTAGCGCTCACTAAAGATGGGTATGTGCCAAATGTGGCCAACCTAGTTCTTTCGAAAGTGAGTTATCGAGATTTTAGGGTACCTAGGTGTGTGAAGTATCATTTTCCACCAAGTGAATGTTGAACGCCGAATCAATTAGAATAAGTTCAGCACTTGGAATGGGACATCGAAACAAAAACATCGATGTTAACATCGATGCCGACATCAGTCGCCTTACATTGATAATAAAAAACATTATTGATTCGTTGTTCCATCGATGTTTTTTGATATCGATGCTTTAAGAGCTCAATCAATCAATGTTGACATCGATTAAAAAAAACTGAAACATTTGCAGTGCAAGTCACAACAGCTTATTATTTTCTGCATAGATCTCCTATCTGTAAAGAATTCGAGTACCTACCATAACGGTATCTAATTTTAAAAGAATTTTTTTTGGCCGGGATTTGAACTTAGGAGGCAAGCGGTTGGTCCAGCAAACTCAGAATGGTCTATAAAAATATTATCCAAAAATAAAACATAAACCCCAAAGAATTGTTACGATTTCAGAATTTGACAGGTACTAATCATAGATATATTTTTTGGCAATGTATTAATTAATATGGAAAATGTATTCCTTATAAAATAAGGCTTGTGATTACTTCAAGAATTGAATTAGGCATTCAATTATTGGAATCCTTTGTTGATTTTAATCCTCAAATGATTTTAAAGGGTTTTTCTCTGTAAAACGCTGCAAATTCTTTCGCAGGTGCTGGTTATTCCTCGGACCAGAAGCATGGAGACTCATTTCAATCGATTCAACGTCCAACATTTTGTGGAAAATAATACCCCACACGCCTAGGTACCATAAATCTCAAAAACACACATTCAAAATAGGTGAAAAAATACCCATTTCGACACATAACCTCTCCCAGGGCTCCAATCGTTCTGGGACCCATCATTGAATTCAGCGTGCAAAATTTATTCGAAAACTACCCCATACGCTAAGATCGCCAAAAATCTTGAAAATCCATTTGTCAAAATACACATTTTAACGCCCCTCCCCGTCCCTAAATTTGGTCTGATCAGACTGAAAAGTTTTGAGGACTAACAGAGTCGGGAATGGACCCGACCCAAATTTCAGATTTTTAGAAAAATGCTGCTGTCGCAGTGGTCTATATACTGGGGCGATATATCAAT
>CM034003.1:9338386-9397079 GCA_019603395.1 Cyrtorhinus lividipennis | reverse complement strand
ATTCCAACATTTGTCTGTTTGTAAGATTAATCCCACCCTAACGGACCAAATAGCCCCACCTATTGGGAGGGATGTTTTTTTTTTTTTTTTTGAAAAATGGATCTAAACGTGTGGTGTATTATCTCCGCTTTATGTGAACAAACCACTCAGTTTTGTTCAATACATTCTTGCCTCCTTTTGTCAGACCACCCACCTTCTACCAAAGGTTCGCATCAGAATATAGGTAAGCAATCAAAAGTCACGACTAAGCAAGTACAAGATGATCAGGTTCGAGATTGACGACAAGGCCATTTATCGAGTATGTTCGCCTGGGTACGAGCATCGATCTTTTCTTCTAAATAGAGCAGTTGGGATCATTAAGCGAGAATTTCTTATACTTAGCATAAGAGGATTGGCTCGAATCTTATCTGCGAATCGTCTAAAACTCGTAGATTTATTGCTTTGGCCCAGAACGATTTTTTTCTCCTCAGCCATTCACGGAGGATCTGACATCGGACGTCTCAACACGAGTTCATTCGTGTCTAATGATGTCCTTATATTCCTTCCTACGATCGAGATGATTATCGACCATCCAGTGTAGGTCGTTCACACAGAAATCGAGAGATCAGAATCTGACGATACATTCAGCATTTTCGAGGGACGATGCATCCTTCACGTTTTGAGAGCGAATTGGCTTATTTCAAAAAGCCCTGAGTTTGATGTGATATCAATCTAGATCATGGCCACTATTTGATGGAGTTCGCTCATTATTAGCGAGGTGTTGGGAAAAGTTGGACAAATACAGGGTGTCTACACAAATTGCAGGACAAACTCAAAGGGGTCGATTCCACAGTTCATTGGTAACAAAATATGCCCCTTGAATTTTTTTTTCTTCAAATTTTGTTGACCTTGTATCAGTAAAACGGCTTCAACTTCCTTCAATTACCATGTGAAATAAAAGTTGAGGATACAGTTAGAAAATGCGTAAAATTTCCTTGAAGAAAAATGCCATAGTTATAGTATAGTTACACTTTGGAATCATTCTAAGCATACACATTTCTGTATAAGAGGGAATATCGTCAGCTGCGACCATTTATCTGGACGGCCCAAAAGAAGGAACTACTCTCTAGAATCACGTTTTGCAGCTCGAAGAAACGAGATAATGTGAAAATAGCACGAAACGATCAGGCAATAGACGGTTCATTACAGATAGCGAGCTCAACAAGAATAAAAATCTATGTTTCGAACCGGATTCTACGAACAGAATGTATAATGAGTTGATTTGAGATTTCACGATCCGAGCAATCCATCAGTATTATCCCTGTGCGCGAATAAATCGACGGGGAAAAATGTATAGGTACAGTTGCCCTGAGGGGTAGATCACACGCCAAAAGGCTTTGTTGGCAGGAGACGAGAGTGTTTGTGTATCCAGCAAGAATCTCAACCCCCTGAGGGACTTGAAAGGGATTTATTAATTCAAAAATCCCAACACCACGTTCCATACGAGGCGATAAAAGGAACGAGCTTTCTATCTAGTCTTCTATGACTCCACACATTGTGCCGGTCAAGCAAACAAGCGACCTTTCCGGTGGCAAACCTGGAACATGGTTAGTAAATGATCCACGATTACCCTTTTGCTCAGAACGGAGTTGATTTAGTCAAGAATCGTACAAGGCAAGCTTCGATCTGACGCAATACTAGTTAACAATGGAGTGAGACTAGGATCGGACATCTGGTTGAGGTAACATAGGTTATATGGTCTCCTGTCCAACTAGATGTGGACGTCCAGATTCATCAATATGGTGAGCAGGAGAGATTCCACATTTCGATAAAATGCTGACTTTTTAATATGATAGGGATAATTTATATAAAATCCAATTGGTAATGACTATGACGATCGGCAAAATCTTACATGTGACAATTGGACCTTTTTGGACAGGGCTGAGGCCAAAAGAAATAAGGAATGGACCGCTGGACCGGTCCTAGGATACTCTCCTGGCAATGAAGGAGAATGGCGATGAAGGTTGGTGAGACATGGGAGGGGTTGTACTCGTACATGCAAGGAACGGAAAGTGAAAATGAAGGTAATGACGAAGAGAATGGCCCACCTGCTTGCGAGCACAGAGGGTAAACGGCGTTACAGGGTACTTATCGGTACTTCGGTTGGGGCTAATGTTCGAAATGGGGCTTAAGGACGGCTGCAGGCATCAACTGGGCACTTTTGAGAGCAATTACACTAAAGAAATGCTGGCAAGCGACGGCTTAGGCTCACTGTAGATATCCAAATCAGCGATCTACTTCCACCTTCATGCGTATGATTCTGCTCTATAACTGCACTTCTGAGCAATCTGGCCCACCACCATGCCATAACTCCATTAAGACCAATTTTCAACCTAAACGACGATATAAATAGCGACCATAGTAGTATATCAAAGCTCCAAGCTAAATCTATCCCATTTGTGGACCGTGGAGTTTTGCGTCCGCTATTATATAAAACCGAGCCCAGAAATAGAATGGATTCTCATAGCCCGCAATGTGCAATTAAGAGTTTCCGCTCTTTGTAGATATTTTAGCACTTTTAACCACATCGCGTTCACAGAAAGAGGTGATTAACGAGGCTATTAAAATGCAGAGGAAATGAAGAGGATAAAATGATCTGGCGTGGCCAAATATCGTCCATACTTGCGCGTTTGTTAACTTTGAGCCACCGAAATGGCGGATGCATGATAGATTATGACAATTTTGGCCGCTTTTATGTTTTCATGTAACGTTTTGCCGTCATAACCTAAAAAATAGCTCTTTTTCTCGCAATGATGCTTGAATACCTAAATGTTCAAGTTCATCCATTCAACCGTAAGATTAGGGGGAAAAAAGAATTTATTTTAACATTTTTTATGATTTTTTTTCCCCTTGTAAAGCTCATGGAGAACGGCTTCCCGAGGAGTGAAGGTTAACAAAAACTTGTCACGTCTATTTAAATTGTTGGACTCTCTCCAAAATGAGCCACGGGTGCTGAAACTGAACCAGATACCTACCGCATTTCCATCAAAGAATTTATGAGCTTTCGAGAATTGAGAAAGTTCTCGCGCCTGACGAAATAAATATGAATATATGCGAGCTCCATTTATATATGGCAATAAGCTCCAAAAAAATATTCGTGGCGGAGACAATCAGCGGAATGTTTATTGAGTATTGAATTTCATGAAGTTTTTGAAGTAGGAAACACAATTAGCAAACAGCTTCATATTTTTGTTTTCGACTTAGTGTTCGACTTATCCTTCATTTCTATTCTACATCACGTTTTTACGACTATTCACCTACAAACTACCTCCTCCTAACTTATCTCTACATCGCCAGTTCGTTTATTGATTATTTAACGAACACGATTCAAGTGTCGGACTGTTCAAAGTGGGGCAAAGCCAGGGTGTCGTGGCACCCGTACAAGGATTTGTCCTTTTCCATCACCGTACAAGGCGGCTTCGGTTCTTATCTCTTTAGCTAAGTATTGTTACATATTTATGAGAAAAGGAGCCGCTGGTTTTGCTTCAGCTTCCATTTGAAGCAATGTCTATAAATAGGAGTCGGCTCCGAGTGTGTAACCTAACAATAATTATTACTAGTGTTTTCCCCTTCATTAACCAGTAATGGATTTGGTTGTGGGATTCATTCGGTAGGAGTTCCTTTCTGACTCATTCATTGCCGGTAACCCTCTATGGATTCTCCTTTAAGAGCCTCTTTCCTCTTCATTCAAGTTTTTTCAATAAAATATACTTATTTGGTTCATTTTATTTTTCGAAGAAGCCAATATGGAGTAAGCCACTGTCGAGGAGGAAGTAAAGCGGTAATAAAGCATTCAATAAATGCAAAACGAAGCGGAAACAACTCTAACCGCTTCATAAAAATTTAGGGATTGAATAAAAAATAATCGGTTTTGACTAAATTCCGGAGACTGAGTGTGGGAGAGGGGGGAAGAGCAATGTTGCAACATTCAGCTAGCCAATAAAACATAAGAAAAGCACCCCTAAAGGCGGTAAATCCTACGAATCATTACATGCTACGCATTACACGTCCCTGCAACTAGAATTTGACCGCTTCACCTTTATCATAGAGCATGATAAATGCTTAATTTCAATGACAAAACGCTGCAAATTCTATCATACGGGTTGGAATCCAATCCGAATCCAATCAAAATAGCGTCCATGAATTTGTGGAAAATGATACTCCATACGCCTAGGAATCAAAAATCTCGAAAAACCTCTTTCGAAATAGGTAGATAGATGGATACCCATTTTGACCCAAACCCACTCCCAATGAGCGTCGATCGTTCTGGGACCCATCTCAAAGGCTTCAGAGCCCAAAATTCAATGGAAAATGATACCCCACATGCCTATATTGCCAAAAATCTCCAAATATCCATTTTTCGAAAAACACATTTTGACCCCATTTTCCAAATTTGGGTCCGACTGAGCTGAAAAGTTTTGAGGCAAATTTAGGTTTGATATGTGAAGGAAGTTGTATGTGTGTAGTAAACAATCTACGGCACATGCGCACTACCAGATGAAAGTGAAAGAACTCGCCCAAAAAAAGCCTAGTGCCTACCTAACCGACGAAAGTGAAAAAGGAGACCGGGTACAAAACACGTAGGAGCGTCTTTAACAAGCGCCACTGTGTTGCGGTAATTAGAAGACGCTTTTCGTAATACGTGAGATTTTCACGCTACGTCGAGCGAATCGAAATCAGTAAAAATTCCGTTTTCGTTCCTCTTCGAACCCCGTTCTATCAGATGGACCCACATCTCGACAAGGTCCCCGACAAAGCGTGACGCCGGCGCAGGATGCCGAACCCGCTGGTCTCCCATATGGTTTGTATCTGCTCGCTCAGCTGTGATGCAGATTATCTCTTCTGTAGCCGAGGAACGTCATGGGTTCTTGAGCTCTGGTCTTAAAGTCCTTGACGAAGGAGGTTTTTCACGGTAGTTTTCGACGGGGCTGCAGAGCGATGAACGTTGTTCGGTGTTGCAGCAGTAAAAACCAAACAAAGGCAGCTGCAGCACATTGCCGCCACAAACTCACGAATTGGCACTTCGAAATCTCGCGACATCTGCCTTCAAAGACGTGACGACTGTTCCTCCCCTAAGAGACGGAACGAAAACCTAAACCAACACTACTCATTACTATAATGCTGAAAATTGTACCACAAAAGATATAATCAGGTTATTAGGTAAAATTTTAATGAACAAAATAAAATAAAAAATAATAATAAAAAAATGAGAAGTAACTGACCTCTTGTTTCATTCAATTTAGCGTCAAAATTAGGTTGAACATTATACTATTCATATTTAGACACAGATTGGCCACAAGCGACGTCCAAATGCAGCGTAAATGGCAAATTATGCACCACTCAAAAACCCCTTTTTTGGCCCGAACAGCATACAACTCACCGACACTTTGGACTTTCAAACAACACACTCAAAATGCGATAGTTTGCAGTTCAAGTAGGACCTGTTTTGAATACTGAAGTGAGATTATTCCGCAAACAGTATTAATCAAAATGATTGAGTCACAAAACGCTCTGAATTTATTTCAGATTGTTCAAATCATTCCAAGGCACGATTTTGCCTGTTTAGCGAGTAAGGTAAACTTCTCATTTAAACGTTAAAATGGCTGACTACAACGTGTGAAGTAAATTTCAGCGATGAACGGAGAATAATTGTACCGATACACGGTTTTTCCATCGCTTTTGATAAACGTCCGTGTAGTTAACAGCCAAACATTCCACCCCTTGAAGCGTCTGATTAAGAGTATTTATAACTGAGGAAACAGTCGGTTCTTGAGTGCCACAACGTGAGACCAAACCATTTATAAAACCGCCACTTCGTAGCAGCAATTACCAAACAAGCGAACATCACTCCGCATATTGATCCGGTGGTCGATACCGACGATTCGTTTCCATTTCAAATCACCGCGGAATCTAATTACGTGTTAGGTTTTCCAATTCTAATGTCAGTCGGTTGTCCATTTTATCGGATGGAACTATCACGAAGAATCAATTAGGATGATTATTGGGTCGATGGGACGATGAACGTAGCGTTTAATCCGAAGAGTTTCACGGTTTTCCATTTGAAGTGAGTGAAAACCAAAGGGGCCCAGTGATAGAATCGATACTTTTGAAAAGGTAGGCGTACCTAGTCCCTGATGAAACTACGTATTGACGTTTCAATAAGAGTTCCTTCTTCCTGGTCAATTATATATGCCAGTTGATCTAAATTTATTGCAGAAAAAAAATTTACGAACTTCACAAAAATAGACAGAAATTAATTTTAGGACACCAAACATCGAGATAATAATCTTTCACATGTTGTTAAAGGTAAATTTTTTTTTTCACTTTAAAACAATCGCATTCAACTTTTTATCACTTTTGGGGGGTAGAAAATAAATTTCCCATACACTCGCAGCACATTCAACCAGACCAACAACAGCAGTTCAATGATTGCAAATTAAAACTAATTTATTACTCTGATTTTCCATTTAAGATATCTGCATAATTCCAGAAAGCCGGAAAGTGGGGAATACGATATGGCCAATCTTGGTGATTCCTAATCAATTTCATGGAGAAATTTAACTTGGAATGCCAAAAAACCGGAGACATCTTCATTGAAAGTGTCAGCAATAGGTCTGATTATGTTTTTGTTATATTTTTCCCCATTGGTTCTGAAATCTCGCAATGAAATGATCAAAAATTTGGGTGCACAATCCGAAAATTAGAAAAATGTTATGATATTCATGTATGGTACTATCAAGAACTAAAATTTTGTTGAATTATCTCCCTTGAACCGCTATTGTTGTCGTAAGGAATTCGTTTATGGTTTTGAATATGCATCAGGCGTAAAATGAATTTAATTTTGAGTCCAAAAATGTGTCCAAAAAAGAGGAAAGTTTTATGTAAAATGTTTCAAAATTTTAAATTAATTTCAAAAACGGACTGTGATAGAAAGGAACGGTTGTTGGTGTTCTACTCCTACTTTTGTCTTGTTTCACGCAATTTTCTCTTTATTTTAGAGTGGAAAACACCGTCTAGAAGGAACAGAACATGAGAAGAGAAATGTGAGAGTGCAGACGCCGTCAACACAATGCCAGAATGTCGTACTCAGATGAATTGTCAGCACATGAGGTTCTGCATTTTAAGAGAATTGTCTTATGGAGTTATAGAAGTGGAAAGACATATTTCGTCGCCTTTAGCTAGAGGAAATTGCATTTGTATTACTTTTGTATGTGTGTGTTTCTGGTCATCACACAGTTTTGAGCGAAATTATTGCGGTACCGCCAAGCGTCAGTAGGGATAGCTTAGAGTACTGCGGCTGAATTGCATGGCCGGAGAAAACATGCTGAGGCTAGATGAGAGGACGGTGAACTAGGCTTTTACAAATGACAGGATCACTCGACTTGTCCTGAGTCACCGAGTCGTGGCTACCATAACCCTCGGTCCGTTCCAGTTGACAGAACGAGCGTACGCGGAACGGATCCCTCTGTTCCAAAAGGGTATCATCAGCTCGACAAGAGCAACCTGTTGCTGGTCATCACGATTCACCGCGTCCTTGTTTAATCACCTTCGGGATTGACTCAAAATACACGAATTACAAGATGAGGAGCACCCTGGTGACCTACAACGTTGAGGGACTCCTCGACTGACCACGTCCCCTTGAGCAGGGCAGTCATCCCCACCATTCCCAAGGGTTCAGAGAAAACTCATCCGTATAGCCCTATTTATTTATTTACTACAAATGCCCACCACTACCAACCAAAAAGGCTGCAAATTCTTTCACAGGGGTTGGTTATTATTTGGACCAGAATCATGGAGACTCATTCGAACCAATTCAGCGCGTAAGTTCATTGCTTGCAAATGAGCACAGTCTGTGAATGCTCCAGAAGGACAGTCTATCAAGCATTTCAAAAATTTGATGACAAACAAACAATCAATAGTGCTACGACGTTGGCTAAGTGGAACGAAGCCACAAAGATGGTGGTAACCAAATCAAAATCAGCCGGTTCACTAATTTCCGCTGAACTCGCTCTAAGTGTTCAGATGCATTGACAGACTATCGAACCATACTCTAGGATTGAGCGAACTATTGACTTAAAAAGAATAACCAAAGCGGTGTCATCAATGAATCTCCAGTATGGCGCCTCATGTAGCCAAGATTCCTCAAAGCTCAAGGGCAAATGACATCCACATGAGAGCGAGACGTCATGCTCGAATCTAACGTTACCCTGAGATCCTTGTCAGAGTCTACTCTGGTTATTCCCTGGCCTTCCAGGCTATACGGAAACAAGAGATTACCTCCTGAATAGGTCATTACCGAACATTTCCCAAGTTTCAATCGCATACCATTCACCCGACATCAGTTGTACAATGAGTCCAAGGCTGCCTGCAGCAACTGTGTATCGCTGGCGAACAAACTCGAAGAAAAATTTTCAAGTCGTCAGCAAAGAGCAAGATGGTGCAGACTGAAATACAAGGCTGCCGAATTGATAGGAAATGGAGATCAAACTATTAAGACCTTCTCGTTTTTACAACCTTTTTGAAAGTATATTTTCATCATCAGGTCTCAAGATGAGAGCTAGGTACGCAATAATAACCTATACTACTCGTAATAACAATCTATGCAGTAGTGTGATTTGATTTACCGTTGTCAATACTATCTTCCGTAATTGCATCTTGGCAAAGTGAACGGCATTATCGCCAGCGATCATGCATACACTGTCGAATAAATCATCCAGTTAGTTTATAACATTTCTTGAATTTTTATCGACGTCATTATAGATTTCCCCAGGCTACGTTCATGCGATTATGAGCATCTGAACTTATGTTTTATTAAGGTGGGAATAGTTTATGAACAAATATGGTGACAATTTCCTGCCAAAGCGTTAGAAATGGGGCTTCCTTATCATTGTTCCCAGTGAACTCATCATCGCCTATCGTTTCTATTTTTGTTACATACATGCTTTTGAGACTACTTGCAGGAATATTATTGTTCGCCTACTTGCAATCCCAAAGCACGGAGACGAATAATTAAAATTCATTTCCTTGAAATGAATTATTTCATTACCTCTTCTCACCATGATAAGTTTAATGAAAACTCCATCAGTGGCAAACCCTGTAAAGGCTGTTCGCTCTTAAAGGGAATGTTTGACTCATGTTCAAATATGGTCGGTATTTGTTGATTTTACCATAACTTAACTGTGAGGGCTACATCAAAGCAACTCGCTACATAATAATCGTACTATCGAATGAAGAAAATTGCCTATCAAACGAAATGAGTTATTCTAATGGAAATTATGGCTGCGAAGGCAGATCAAAACTGGCGGTAATCGCCACTTGTCATCACGTTAATAAGAATCCGTATTCTCAATTAATCCGATTTGTACTGTCTTGTTTGTTTTGATCCTCTAACAAAGTAAATCTTTTGATTGCCTTCAAACAAGAGGGTAAAACCTGATGATTCAAAGGGATTTTCTCAGGCGCCTGCGACGTTGTAGCTTACCTAATCCAGTCTGTCTTGAGCTCAATAATTTTCGTGATACATATTAATAATGAGATCACGCCTCATGGAATATTCATCATTTCAACGACTTGAAAGCTTTTGATGATCGGACATGCTATCAAAGTTTTGATAGGTGAATTGGTTATTGTTGAAGGATTGTGAGTTGTAGAGAGAAATGATTTAATTCAGTATTTATGTACTTACAAAGAAAAAACAACAATAAAAATGAAGATAGAAGAGAAAAGTCGACAAAACAGCTGTGATATTGTGCGGAGCGCGTCGGATGACCTTGACACGGATATTATACTTTCGATCAGATGGAGGTTAAGGTGGCGTAACAGGTTAGGGGAACTTGAGCTTCTGTTAGGGGAAAATGAAAAGTTCAGGCGAGGCAAAAAAAAACTCTATTGTACACGCGACGAGAAAAGGAAGGGCGTTGACGAGACGAGTCTGTTGGAATAAAAACTCGAAGAACGGACATGAGAGATCGGAGAGTCTGTCATCAATCCATCCTTCCTCGTTCCTGCCCTATGCAAACTTTTTAAATTGATGGCGCTACGGATGACACCGACAAAGCAAATGAGCGAAACCCATGAGCATTCTGAGATGAGTTACACCTTCTGTTTAGAAAAAAGACGCTCTAAATTCGGCAAAAACCAGAAATTTGTTGTTAAAATATACAAACACCCGTCAAATGGGTAATTTCAGTCAGAATCATAACCCACAATATCCTCTGATGAGCAGAAATCGAGGTAGGACGATTCAGCACCCGAAATTCTGTGAAAAATGATACACATGCCTAGAACATCAAGAATCTACTAATAGAACGCCTATTTTCGCTTATAACATCCTATCTCCATCAGCGGCAATTGAGCAAAAAGATGATTTCAGAACAACTGAGGCCCTAATGTGCAAAACTAAAGCTTTTTCGGAACATTTTAGGCATTTCTCGACCCAAACATCTTGTAGAGCAGCTGATGTTCAGCTGAAATTAATAGATATATCATCTATCAATCGCTGGAAAAATTTTCCTTATTTTCTTTATTAATTAATTCATTATTTTCATTTTATTTATTTTTTCTTCATTTTATTTTTTATTTATTTATCTTTTTTCATGGTTAAAATAGTCATCAGTTGAATTCAACTCAATAGGGAACTCGAGATATGTAGACAAATCGAATGACTACACCTCAAAACGATCTCAAATTACTTCTTTTAGTCGCCCTCTAATAGCCTCGAACCTGAACTCGATAGCAATACCATCATGTCTCAGCTTGAATGGAAAATGGCAAAGTAAACGATTACGTCACAGAGGTCACCGATCTCGCGATACGAAATGAATAATTGATCCTGACCTCGAGGATATCGGAGGAGATAAGGACGAGACAATCAGACTGAAGAAAATAATCATCGTTACAAAAGGAGGCGAGTACGAAAACAGGATTCACGTCTGATCTAATACTGATCCACCTTTTGGCTACAGTTCGCATGAGTCGAGGGGAAAATACGGGGAGTTTACTGTTAATCAGAATTTCAACTGAAATAGAGGAGAATTTGGCGATTGGGAATGCTGTGAGTAGAGGCAACTCAAGTCGCCTGAATGTTCACATTGAGCAAAAACACGTGAGAAATGAAGTGAATAAAAGCAATTCCGTAAACAGCACTGCAGATTAATGAACCATAGGTCGCAAACCTCAGGTTTATCGGCCCCGGTTAATTATTACTCACGCATTGCTTTTTCGAAGGCACGATATTTCCTATAACGAACACAATTATGTGAAAGATCAGGGAATTCGCGACAACTTGTCATACTCAAATCGCGTTGCAATTGTATAGTACCTATACTGAAAGAGAAGGCACCTAACTTTGAAGATTTTTTACCACAGTTTTTCAAAATATATTATTGTAGGAGGAATTAAGACCAAAAGAAGTAATATGCAGTTCCAAGCACCGCAAATTCGACTCAAACGTTAATCGATTTAGCGTCCCACAGTAAATGGAAAACAAAAAAACTCAAGTGCCCAATTCTTTGAAAATTTAGAAAACCAATTTTTGCCTCTGATATAACATGGTACGAAAATCAATAAACCAAGAAGAGTCGAGTCTGAGTGAGTTTGTGACGTTCCGAAATAGGATCCGCTAAGATCCAGCTTCAAAGATGTTATTGTTGCCCGGTACAACGTCCAAATTTTGAATTTAATTGACTGCGGAATTCTACTCCACTATACCACTGAGTAACACCTATGGCCATTATGGTCCCAGTCAGTTTGGTTGGTAGCCTGGGTCATCCTGGACCTAACCAGCGTAAATCTATGATTCTTCAAATTTGGCAACTTTTGTTCAAAATTAAATCGATTTGACCGTTATTCACGTATATGACACAGCCTAGGCCTGATAGTATGAATTGGCGGAGATTTCATTTTACATACGCATTGAAATACAAAATCAGTCATCGTTTACATTGGATACCTACTGCCCAACTGGGGATTTTATGATTATCTCGATGTCTGAAGATTAAAATCAACAGAAAATATATTTCCGAAAAAGGAACACAAATACCATAAATATTGTTGCTGTGGGAGAGGCGATGCGCTAATATTCAGTTTTGAAAAATTTGTGAATAAGGCTGATTAAATCAAACAGCTCGACTCCACGTAGCTTGTCACAAATTAAATGCAAAATGCGTATATGAGATTCTACGAGACCAATGGACAAGTGAAACTCTAAACGCAGTGGGGGATCTTTGATTTAGGCGACTGCAAGCTCTGCCAATACCCGACTCGGTCAGGGAGGACATTCCTCTGGTTAGTTTCGTGAATAATTCATGAAGCATTCCCTCCGGTCATGGCCTTTTCGCCTTCATTTTGTGTAAAGGCGGAAACCTACAGCGGCTCTTCGTTGTTGACTCGTGAGAACCTTCGCGCTCAAGAGGCCCTTGAGATGAAGGAACTAGTGGCATTAAGATTCAAAATTGGTGGATTCGAACGCAGAGAACGAATGATGATGAAAAAGGGGGAAAAATTACGGCGCTAAAATGTAGGAAACGGGTATTCAATGAGTTGAGGACTTCAGGAACTGGTTCAAAGTAACCGAAATGGTTGCAGAAACGCAACTGGGCGACAAATTTCCGGTATTACAATATTAATGAACTTCGGTCAAGGCAAAAAGCTGTGCATATACACGATAAACTCACCACAATTACAGAAAAGGCAATCAGAGGTAACAAGATGGGGTCAACAATCCTATGCGAGCCTTAGTTTGGTAATTAAAATGTTTCGGTTATGGTTAAAATAACTTTTTCCATGTTAATTCAACCAAGAATTTTCTTCAGTTAACAATCAATTTACGGCTGTTTTACTCTTATTATTGCCAAATCAGTTTCTGTGAATCCGTTTGTTTTCAGTACATTTCTGAATTCCATCCAGAACAAGCTGCAATAACAGTCAATTCTCAAAGAGGTTAACAGTTCGCCGTTTTGTCAACCATTTCCGTTTTCTATTCCTACGCGTACGTTCACGTTCTCGCAAATGTACTCGTATCCAGTCTTTGTTCTTTCTAACGTCGTCGCAATCTCATTTCCCTTTGAAGGAAGACCGATCTCTCTCTTTGTGAGTTTCTCATTCGCTGTTTGATTGCTAATGTAGTAGTGTCGTCTGAACTTTCGGTAGGCTTGTCTTAAGAGCAACATAATGGAGTTGGTCACTTTCTCTAGATGTAGATTATCTCATTCGTTGAGTGGATTCAACGGTAGTCGGCTCTCAACAATGTTATCACCGGGTTCAACTCGCGTATCCCTCGGCTGAGGGCACATTCTCAATGGAACAAATTTTAAAATCACAGGGATTGGTTATTCCTCGGTCCAGGTGCATGGAGACTCGTTCCGATATATTCAGCGTCGAAAATTTAGTAGAAAATGATACCAGACACGCCTAAATCGCCAAAATTTTCGGAAAACCATTATTCGAAATGAGTGAATAAGCAAATGCCCGTCCGCCCTCCACGCCGTTGTTTTGGTAGTAGCAAAATTTCTAAAAATCTTAAATTTTGGTCAAGCCCATTTTGGCTATAGTTGGTTCTCAAAAGCGTGTGGGGTATCATTTTCCAATACACTATGGACGCTGAATCAGATAGGCGGAGTGCCAGGACGATTGCTGCCCACCAGAAGAGGTTATGAATCAAAATGGGTATCTACTTACCTATTAATAAAGTGGGTTTCAGAGAAATCTGGTCCTAGGCGCGTGGGGTATTATTTTCCACCAATAATTTTCCAATTTTGAACGCTGAATCGATTGGAATGAGTATGGGACACTTCATACTCACGGTTTTCTCCCATTTATCCAAGGTCCTGGTCCGAGGAATAACCAAACCCTGTTAGAGAATTTGCAGCGGTTTATTCTACACAACGTGAAATTTTCAGACAAAAACTTGGAGGCTGATCGGAGATGGTAGACCATGTGCATGTAACAGGTTGATTATTCAAGGAATAAGCAATCAAAAATGTAACTCTTGGGGTCGAGAAGGAAGGCAAAGAAAAACTAGAGATGCGTGGGTTACAAGTTCAATGTGGTGGCCAGAGAATATCTTTACAGGAAAATTCAAGAAAATATCGGGCCCATAATCAGAGACTTCATTTTCACACAGGTAAGTGCTAGGAAAAAACCAACGCATCGCTCTGAAAGAGGAAAAGACCTGGTGGCAGGGGGCTCTTAGCTACATAAACTCCTTGAATCCGCCCTGCACGGCTCGTTGGCCGTCACCCGGGCGTCGTTAACGCAAACAGCTTTTTTCCTCAAGTTGAAACAGTGCACCAATCAAGATGGTCGCTGATTTCGTCTTGAGCACTCCTGGACAAAATCGCCTGTCCGGAACCTGTTCCGGGGACAAGAGCCTACTAATGGACAGGGGGCACCCGAATCAGTTCACTGTTTACCGACACGAGGATGGCTGAGGTGTATGATTCTTCTTTACCTATGATTATTATTTAGGTGTATTTCCGAAATTTACCAACTTTACACCGGTGATGTTCCGCGGTCATGTAGAGAATTGACCACGTATGAGGTTATTACAACGTGGCTTTTGACCGTTATCACCAAATCAAAATCAAATCAAATATTCATTTATTGGCAACAACATAAAATTTACTACAAAACCAAAAGGGAACAAAAAAGACAAAATTATATAAATTTGAAAATTTAACATAACTCAAATAAATACCGTTGCCCAACGAAGAATAAGTTTAAAAAAAACTTGTGCTCTTCGGCGGAGTTCAGAAAATCAGAAAAAATGCAAAGCACGAAATGGTGAACTGTGTGCCAAAATGGAAGAAAAAACATAACTATCTAATGATTCAAAAAATTATAAAATAAAGAATACAAAAAGAAAGAGAAAGGAAAAACCATCCTGAGAGCCAGTAAGCTGTAAGTTAGAGCTTAATTTTTTCTTAAAAGAACCCAAGCTGTCAAAAAGAAAAACATTAATACCTTTTTCATACAGAAATTTAAGAGCTTTGACGTATGAATTCCTTTTGTAGAATTCAGTGTTAGCTCTTGGCAAAATTATACCCGACGAAGTAAAATTTCGACTGCTAGAAGCAACTGAAACATGCTCACTTTTGATCCCAGAACGAAATAAATGTATGCATGATAGAATTAAAAATATTTGAGTGATTTTTTTAAATCGAGCTGTTCATATAGATGGGACGTTGGGTACCTCATTTTTTTTATCTAATATAATTTTCAAAATACGATTTTGAACTGTTTGCACCTTTTTAATTGAAGTTTTATTTGCACTACCCCATAGAATGATGCCATACTTGATGATGGAGAATGCTAAGCCAAAATAAATTGTTCTTATATGTTTCCGGGACAAGAAACTACCAGTCTCCTTAAAAACGTAAAATAATTTCCGCAGTCTTGCAATCAAAGAATCAATATGCTTGTCAAATTTCAAATTATTATCAATAGTAACCCCCAGATATTTACAATGCTCGTTGAATGGGAGAGAAGGGCAATCACCAGAAAACATGTTTTCACCAGAAAACATGTTTCATCACAGGCCTAACTAATTAAAATATATGATCAATATTTTGGTCAATACTGAAATTAGTAAGGAAGGAAAAGAGGAAATTGGGATTCACTCTAGATGATGAAAATAGTTCTGATATTCTAAGTGAAAACTTACAACTCGATCTCCACTCGTGTTCACAGCCATATCTGTTACATACCTGAAAAAATACAACAATTTAAATAAATTCTTTTCTCTCTTCTAAAAGCAGAAAAATTGATGTTAGGTAAGAGTATTCATTTGAATAAATTATTAGCTACATTGAGCGAATAGTGTATGGCACTAGAATGAAGAAATGCTCATTTTTATCCACGAATGTCGCGAGTTTTCAATGATGAAATGAAGACAAAGTCAACACGGCCCATTTGGAGGTCTCCGTCTCAATTTTATGACCACCTAACGAACGAGACGTGTATATTTTATGTTGAGCAATACGAATCCAAATCGCTATCCATCTATGGCTTTTAAAGGGATCGTAAAACCGTAATCGGTAAATATTGTCGGCCACCATGAAAGGGTCGAAACCTCGAAAGATGATACTGGTTGATTATCACTTTTATTGGCAAAACTCTTCAGGAGTTAGTCAATATTGTTCGCCTTTAACTTGTATGGGGTGAATAGAATGGATTTTGGAATCCAGGAGTAAATTTCTAGTGAAGTAGGAGAAATGAAAGCTGAGAAAAAGAAGGAAAGTGGGAGGAGGAGGTATAAAAAGAATTCATATAAAAGTAGAAGGAGATAAAATGGAAGAAAAATAAGAAGCATGTGAGCAAGAAAGAAGGAAGAAAATGATAAAATCAATCTTCTAACTAATTTTACCCGCGAGGACTAGAAATGAGTATAACGTCCTTAAAACGTCCCATTTGGGAAAGGTTAGCCAAGAAATTTTACTTTCTTTCTACACTTTTCACATCACAATGAATGTATAATTTTAGAGTTTACCGACAAGTTTTTACTTTATGTTGTTTACTCATTGCTACAGTATTCTCCATCGACATGGCTGAAGAAGTTCTAAGACAAAAGGTACCTTCTAAAAAGGAAAAGTTCCCATAAATTAATTCTTCCTCCGCCCTTGACTCGCCGGCTCCCACGCTGTTGACTTGTTTTTTCATTTTCATCAACATTTCAACGTACCGCAGGAACATGGTCACAACTACAGCCTGCGTTAACTAACTAAAAAGTTTGACTTATAAAATGTCAATGAAAGGATTCAGCGGTGAAAGGTCGGTTCGTTCGAGTCATTTCTTCGGCATTCTCCGTGAGGAACAGGTTTCGGGTGAAGTTGCGCCTTGACAGTTCACCAAGTCAACGACCGACCCTCAACACAAACCGTCAATTACCGGTAATCACGAGGCACGAAGTGGATGGATACAGAAAAAAAGATATAAGCGCTTCGAAGGAAAGACCACAGGGCGACCAAGCGACCATATCCATCTCATCGGTGCATTCTCATCAGTTTGGTGCTTAGGCGGTCCAGTGTTCTGACGTTACTAACTGTGATAATGAAGTTGATATTCAGAGGATTGCCCACTTTTGTGCTTTTCATCTCGAATTTTCAGCAAAAACACTCAAGATAACTAAAGTTGTCATACCAAATCACCAACGTATCCAATAAATTCCTCAAAAATTCCAATAAAAACCTCTTAAATTCCGATGATAAGCCGCCGTCACTCAGCTCAACTCACAGTGAGTGGCCTCAACCGTTGAGAATCTAGAACTGTACGCAGAGTGAGGCTCGGACGGTCAGAGGGGAAAGCAACTGATCTTGTGGCCACTAACCAAAAGGTCTTGCTCCAGATGCAACTGAACTAGGGTTAGATTAATCGACCACAAACAAGTTCTTAACCGCTTCCACTCATTAGACACGGCGTATGATTCCTCCGTTTGTAGCAGTGTATGCACCACTTAGGAACTAAACTCTCATACAAGGAGAGTCAAAGAAGAATTTCCGTCAGATATTCTTTGATTATGAGCAAAATTGAATGACCTTCATCAAGGGCTTCTTAACTTGGAAGTGCACTATGTGCAAAGTGCAAACACTTCGACTTACAGCCATGTTACGACTCAAAGCGGTTCGTAAGTTCTCTTGAAAGTCACAAGACGACCCGAGAAACCAGTGATGAGCGGCGAAGGCACCATAAAATATTAATAATAACTCGGGAAGCAAATCTCGTGCCAAGGGCCCCAGTCACTACCATCAGTACTAAACCCGAGCATATTCGAGAGAACGTCAAACGACACGCACGCTCTCAACACGAAGCGGCAATTTGAAGGTTGGATGAAGGGAGTGTGATGGGCTTCATTTCAATTTGGACAGCATATTCAAGTTGGAAGCCAATTTAGCCACTTCGGGCCACCAATATTCGATAACAATTGCAGATGATATACTCTCATGGTGTTGGGCATTTCTGATGAACCAATACCCTACCCATGAACCCGATGAACATTTGACCAAGGAACTATTCTGTTTCTTAAAATTGGGAGTAGGGAATTACGGAAAACCATGAAAAGGGCAAAACTGTAAAAAAGGAAAACATCCGAAATGCTCTCCGTTAGGACGGAAAGCCATGGAAAGGGCAGAAACATATTGAAAGAAAACTTCCCGAAATTCTCTTTCGTTGGGCTGACTATGGAAGTAAGGGGAACCCCATGAAAAGGTCAAAACCGTATTGCAAGAAAACTTCCCAAACGCTCTCTGTTGGGCTGAGTAGGGAAGTACAGAAAATGACGAAAAGGATTTGCGACCAGAGCACAGAGTCAGTATTGACTATCGTGAAATCACCCAAACGAAGGAGATTTTTCGGTAATCCACGTAAGTTACCACAAACCTTTCTTTTTACCAACCTTTGGTAGCTTTTAGAATGACATGGAACACGTTGGGGCTATACAGCCCTCCAAAATCCCCACCCCTGACCCCCTTCTCCTCGAAATTGAGTAGAAAAAATATCCTCCAATGTAAACTAAAAAGCTGCATTTTAGTTGGTAATAAAGCTATGTTTTCTGAAAATTTTCAAATCTTTCACAAAAAAAATTTCTGGGTGTTTCAAGGTGTTAAGATCAAAATTAGCAAATGTCATTAGCATCATTAGCGAAGGGTAGTGGAAAAATTTCTAAAAATCTGAAATTTGGGTCAGGGGTCCGTTCCTGGCCCTAGTTGGTCCTCAAAACTTTTCAGCCCGATCGGACCAAATTTTGTTTTTTGAAAAATGGATTTTCGAGATTTTGGGCGATCTAGGCAAGTGGGGTATCATTTTCCACTAAATTTTGGACGCTGAATCCAATGAAAAGGGTCCCAGAACGATTAGCACCCACTGGAAGAAGTTATGGGTCAAATTGGGTATATATTACCCATTTTGAATGTGTGCTTTCCAGATTTCTGGTACCTAGGCGTGTGGGGTATCATTTTCTACTAAATTTTGGACGCTGAATCGATTGGAATGGGTCCGGGACCCACCACACCCACTGTTTCCCCCATTTTCCCCATGTTGAAGAAATTAGTCTCCATGCGCCTGGTCCGAGGAATAACCAACCCGTGTGAATGAATTTGCAGCGTTTTATATTTTATCTACTACCGACTGTTAGGGGGTGTTTGTCGATTACATGAAAGAGTCAACCAAGTCATTCAGAAGGATGGAAGCTCAGTTCCTCCACGCACTTTCCTTAGTTATGTCGTCGTGAATAACGAACAGGCAATGTCGTTGAGCGGGGAAGTCACGACCTGAAGTTCGTCAAGTAGATTTTAAAACTTCATTATAATTTTTTTTTCATCATCTACTTCATTTTTTTTTCGAGTAATCGCGAAAGTTGCACGAAGTTGGGCCACTTACGTCATTAGAACCGAGATCTGAAGAAGAAGACACGTTTCTTATTATTCTTACTCGGAATTCCCTTTCGGTGCTGAAGATTCCCATTGACACAGTCGACCTCAGGGCCCCAGTTCTCGGCCTGTTATGCAATAAACGGCCTCTCCCGCCTTTTAAGCTTCACAAGATGAAGACCTTGAAGGTTCGTGGGCGCTGTTGTGTGTAATGGTCGGAGCAGCTCCTTTTCAATACCCCCCTTGTCCGTCACTAGGCCACCTGTTCATTCTCCTGTGCTGTTTTTACTGGACGTGGTTCATTTGGGTCCTTTCGCCACTTGATCCTCCCTCGCTTCCTAGCCCGCCTCTCTCATTATCAAATCCTTATCGTCGTTTTCCACTCCTCCTTCAGAAGGGATATCGACCTTTGATCTCGACACGCGCCTCACGTCACACTGGAAAAGAAATGTAACTTGAGTCACACATCCCCAGCACCCAAGCTAGATAATGCTGGCAGGTTAGTCATTATTCAACAGATTTTGTCCTCCTCTCTCGACTAAATACCACCTGTTGAACAGCCTACCTCAGTGGAGGTTTGAGGGAGGCAAGAAGACTTCTGCACCTAACAGGAGTTCTAAAGCACGAACAGTTGCAGAGATTTCAATTTACTTGCAGTTATTCGGTATTGGTATCAAGAGATTATCTATCAAAAGATTGTCTAACAAGCCAAAATTTTACAATACCTACCTATTTCGGCATTGCTTTGGTGTGAAATTCAAGTATCATGAAGGAACGTCAACGTTCAATGCGAATAAAAAACTTCTGCAGTTAGATGCACCGTCGAAAGTTTGGCTCAGTAGCCGCTTGGCTTCCGAGAAATGCACGACACTGGACGTTTAAATGCGAGCAGTAATTTATTTCTTTTGGCCAGAGTTGAAACAATTTCAAAATAAATATTGTGGGAACGGATGACCAACAGAGTGCAGTGTGACGCGTACTTGGAGAATATCTATAGAATTATGACACGGACAATTTTCCTATAAGGTGTACGGTAAGCTGTGAATTTTTGGTCAAGAAATCGATGACATGGGGTTGAAACGGGAATTTCATACCGATCTGGCTGGTTTCACTTTCAATCGGTGCTAAACTTAATCACTAACGAACAATAAATTGGGCGATTCTGATAATTTCGGTAGTAAATAAGTATTCCTGGAATCTAAATTAATCAGAAACCGTGCATTTTATGACTAAAAATCCAAAACGCGTCAAAAATCAGAATGCGAGACTTTTGGTTGGTCCTTGATTGACCTATGTTTTTATGAAAAAAGTCAATCAAAGTCAAAATAATCCAAATGTCAAATGACCGTCCACCGTATGCCGTTCAAGCTTATTGTATGTAGTAGAAAAACATCTGAATATATGAGAGTTTGCTCAGGAACCCCGCTTCCGGCTTTAGTTGGTCCTCGAAACTATTCAGCCCGATAGAACCGAAAACTACGTACTTCGAATAATAGATTTTCGAGATTAATGGTTATCCGAGATTTTTGGTGATCTAGGCGTGTAGGGTGAGCTGCTAGCAACTATCAGGAGTGGGGGAGGATGCGGAGACCTGTTCAGACAGGCATTCACTTTACAACGACCACTAAATGAGACGACAATCATTCACCAGTTCTGCAAAATAAATAGATTATTTTGCTATTGTTATTTGCGTAATATAAGCATAATTTTCATTTTTCCTAAACTTACGGTCGTATCTTCTACATAACGACTAATCTCAACGCCACTCTACTATTGGGAGAACACCAAACATCCCGTTTTCCTGCACTACTTCAATGGTGCCCTGATTTTCCTAGGTATTTGAAACTTGCGGGTTCATTTGTTCACACACAACGTGAACATTTTGGCACGAAGCTTCAAGAATCTGGGAAATCGGATACCGATCGGCCGTTCGTGGAAAGCGAACATAACTCTTGGGGAAGTGAACAAAATAGATTTATTTCAGCAGGAGGAAGTACTTAAAAGTCAACAATCGTGAAACGTACATTTTATTCCTGGCACATCTCGGTTAATCACGTAGTACACATGATGACTCAAGCGCCAATTCAACCAACTGGAAACTCAACTTCGACGTGATAAAAATCTAACAAAATCGAATTATTTCAGGAACGTGGAGGGATATTATTTCATCTTCTATTTATAGATACTCCCAGATGGTGGAGTTGCGAAAGCCACTTGATACACTTTGGTATTTTAGATGCTGGAAATGCGGCAAGTTTCCAAAAAAACTCCGGTCAGTCGTGGTTGTGCTAATGACCTTTTCAGTACCTGGTGGTCTTCAATGAACGGTTAAAGATAGATTAATTGGGGGAGTTGGGCAGTTCGGCTGTATCAGAGTAACGAACCACAAAATCTAAATTTTGACCGGCTCCATCTGAAATAACTGCTTCAAAATCTATGCCAATCTGTACCATTTATCATATCTTCGGATTCCAATCGCCTCCTACATCCTCGCCACAATGATGTATGTGAGCGACGTGAGGTGTGGACGAGGAGGGGGGTCAGGAGTTTTCCCAGCAGATAAGATTACTTCCCAGCCTTGAGTTCTCGACGGATCGTCGTTGTTAGACAGTTAGGTAACAGCTAAGATTCCGCGCTCACAGGAACATTTTTCATCTGACTCATGTTTCTCGGTCTTCATCAAATCGAAACGCCAAATATTCGACATTTGATTTTGTAAATGTTCAACTAAATTCCAACAGATTTTTGCGAGTTCAAGACAAGTCGGCACTGAACTGGCAACGTGAATGATTCCCATTCAATGCAAATTTTGAATATGGACGTCGTCCGCCTTCCGCCGTCCACGCCGATTTTGGTTGGGACTCATTTGGGTCAGAGACCCATTTCTGGCTCTAGTTGGTCCTCGAAACTTATCAGCCCGATCGGACCAAATTTATGAGGAGGGGGAGGGGGCTCAAAACATGTTTTTTCGAAAAATGGATTTTCGAGATTTTTGGCAATCTAGACGTGTGGGGTGTCATTTTCGACAAAATTTTGGATGCTGAATCCAATGAGACGATTGGGCCCACCAGAAGAGGTTAACAGGGGTAAAAATAGGTATTTATCTACCTATTTCGAACGTGTTTTCTGAATTTCTGGGTCCTAGACAAATGAGGTATCATTGTCCACTAAATTTTAGGTGCTGAATCGATTGGAATAAGTCCTCATGCTCCTGGTCCGAGGAATAACCAACCCCTATGATTTTTCAAGCCCTGTTGTTGTCATGCAATTCGTTATTTTGAATTAAGCCTGAAGCCTTTGACGTCTCATGCAGACTACAGATTTATTTTTACTTTGTTTTATCCCGGTAATGGCGAATTCAATAGTGACACTACTATAAGTATTCGTACTTAGTAGCGTCATAGGGGTTGCAGCAGCCGGTTACATTAGTACGGAAGAATAGATAATTTTCATCCATTCAAACCGTGAATCAATCCTTCAATAGTTTCTTCAAAAATCAATTTACTCAATTTTTTCAACGATTTTTGTAAAAATCGTCATTATTTTATATAGTTTAGTAGTCATAATTTACATTAATACTTACTGTTAGAACAGAAATCATTAGATTGTCTCGAACGTACCTAAAACAGAACAAAATTGGAAGGTTAATTGGGCTTCACAGCATGATTTGGGTAAAGTAAAACATTAGAATATCGCCAGGACAAGATGCGAAGGGTCAGGAGATCGAGGATTACGCTCGATGTGTAAATACTTCGTGAGTGTCTAAATGGTGGTCATTACTCCGATGCATTTCGACACCTTGATGCAACAATCTCCTTAAACCAGAAGGTGACTGACCGTCTTATACTTTCTCTCCTTGTTGTCAGGCTCGTTCCCAGAATATACAAAACGTCCTCGTTATTTTCATTTTCTCCCCGTTTTCCGTGTCGTCAAAAGTTGACGAGTTTGCCCAATACCTTTCGAAGCGACCGGTTTTCAAGGTAATTACGCGCAATGGACGTCATTTCTGAAGGGAATGTCTTCAAATGACTTTCGATGGTTGCGACAATTGAAGAAGATCAACAGGTTAGGGCGACGTAAGGCATTCCACGTCGTGCTGGTCTTGCCCGGCAGTTGAATTAAACTTAATCTCGATTGTTTCGAGTCAATTCGAAGTTATACAAATCAAACTGTGTTTTGAGGAACATCAGGCGCTCTGTGGTAGTGGCGATCTAATATTTTGGATGGTTTTACTTGACACCAAGCAGAAGAGAAAACGTCCCAGTAACGCTCCAGTACTCAAACTGGTTTTATCAAACGGTGTTGATTCCAGTGAAATCAGGTGAAGAGACAGATGACGATCAATGACAGTACTGGGATAGGAGCAGATGTGACACCAAGGTGTGTACCATCAACAGCAATATTCTTCAAAGGGGCGCGGATTCATTCTGAAACGCCAGAGTTCGCTCGTGGAAATGTGATTCTGTTGTGAAGGCGTTAGAAGATACTCAAGGGTGCGCTGGCCCCACCTCATCTCGTGTTACTCGACGGATGAAGTAGGGCAGAAACCCAGAGAATGAACTGGACTAAAGCCAAAAAACGCAAATGCATCGGTTTCAGCTATTTGTGCAGCGCCTTTGAAGTAACGGTGCGCTTCATGAGTCTTCAAGAACGAGAAAGCAGTGACTAAGAGTGACCGTGGCGTTGAATTTCTCGAGCAACAAGTTGCTTCGGTAAACAAGCTCCATTGGTGGACCAAGAATATTCAATTCTGAAAATTAAGCTTCAGTGGTGGTGAACGTAAGAACAAACCTAACTCTCGTCAAAACTAGGCTCCTGCAATCTTCCGGACAGCATCACATTGCTTCGTTGGTCATCCACCCTGTTCTTGGAAAATCATAAATTCTAATGTGATTGTCTTCTTAATGCAAGTATTCTTAAACATGGATACTAACACTAACTGACTTCAACTTTCTCACATTAAATGGGAACCCCAATGTTTTATGGCAAATTCAGATTCTACCCAAAATTTCATGAGAATGATATCCTCAAACAAATTTTTTTTATTGCGCGCAACCGGTCCAGCGGTCAAATAGTAAATTATGGGAGCTCCAAAGTGTGGCAAATTTTTTCCAAATATCGCAGGTTTTTAGGTTTTTTTTAATTTTTTGTAACACCATTTTCTTTATCTCAATCACAACAACTTGTGGGACACCCTATATATCAAATGCAGGATTGTAATTTTGTTTTAATTTTCAAATAAATGCGAATTTAAAAAAAAAACGTACGTCAACCACTCCGACTTGTCCCGCATTTCTTTCCTGTGTGTTTCAAAGTGTATACATTAAAAAACGCTGCAAATTCTTACACAGGAATTGGTAATTAGGCTCTAGTTGGTCCTCCAAACTTATCAGCCCGATCGAACCAAATTGTAATGGGGAGAGGGGTAGGAGACGAAATGTGTTTTTCGAAAAATGAATTTTCGAGATTTTTAGCGTTCTAGGCACGTAGAGTATCATTTTCCACTAAATTTTGGACGTTGAATCCAATGACATGGGTCCCGGAATGATTGACTCCCACTGGATGAGGTTATGGGTCAAAATCGGTGTCTATCTACCTATTTCGAAAGTAGGGTATCGAGATTTCTAGTACCTAGACGTGTGGGGTATCATTTTCCACTAAACTTTGGACTCTGAATCGATTGGAAAGAGTCCCCATACTCCAGGTTGAGGAATAACCAACCCCTTAGAAAGAATTTGCAGCGTTTTTTGCCTTCATTGACTTTTCACTACCTGCTCTTGAAATGCCTTTAAAATCTGAACAGCATGTTCATGCCTGTCAAGATAAGGTTATGCAAGCGTTGTCCCAGGAGCAACATAGGTTGGGCGGGGGCTGAGAAGAACTGAGACGCGTTCAGTAAATGATAATTGCTTGGGAAACTGATGGGTAGCAATCACGTTGCTGCCAGAAAATATTTAAAAACGCAAAGACTTATCTAAATCTTCCTTTCCAATAAAACAAATTTAAAGAAAGAAACCTACTAAGTGTTTTTTCGGCTGATTTGTCAAGTGAGAAATGGTTTTTAAAATTGATTGCATTTTTTATTGCAACATTCTTATTATTATTTTTGTTCCTGTTAGAGAAATGGTCTTTAGCCTACTTCGCTCCCCATAAAAATATAAGACTTTGTAGTGCGGTATAAATTTCCTTCAGCAGTGGAATAACCGTGGAAGGCGATCGAGTTGTGCCCCGCCTCCCAGAGCTCGGGTTACTGTTCTGCTCTGTTTTTGGATCTCCGGAAGGCGGTCACGTCCACGGAGCTGCAACACTGAAATCGATTGACAAAAGCCGAAGTTCCCTCTGGATTATTCGAAATACAATTGAATTTTTTATTAGATAAAAAGAAATAGTGCAGTTGATTTATGATGAAGAACTGGTGGCTGAATGCCAAAAACTATTTTGCGACCTTCAAATAAAATCATTCAACCGCGTAATTTTTTTTTTTTAATTGCTGCACTATTTTAATGAGCATGAACTTTTAAAGAAATAACACTACTGTTCTTATTAATGGTCGTTAAATTGAATTTTAGTTCTTTAAAATTACTTTAGGACTACCCCAAAATAGTTTGTGAATCTTGATTTTTTGTCCACAGGCCTTACAGCTCTACGGAGGAGATAAGGATAAGTTTGGAGAACAACAAAGTATTAAAATCGGTCAGATACCCTACGAGCTCCTTCTCTCATCCCCTAAAAAAGAATTATATTTACCCTTCAACAAACTAGTACAAATTATCTAAGCCCATTCTTTTATTTTTACCTTGAGCTCAGGTTCAAATTCAGAAACGGTGAGTTAAATGGATGAGTTCCCAAAGGCGCCCAGGGTCGTCTGAATATCGAAAAAACTGCTAAATTAAAATCCGCTAGCCAATAAAAGCAAGTATAGAAGAGCAATCGAGGTCCAGGGCAGTCGAACAGTCAAGAATGATTTCAACTGCGAAAATCCTGGCGCTCCAGGAACCACTTTCTTGGTAATTGAATGATATCCTACAAAATCATGCTGAGCTGGATCTGCGTTCATTCTTCTTATTCGTCTTCTTTCTCTGCAAACTCTTGCTTGGTACCTACAAGAGGGAGTTGTTTATAAAACCAGAATCCACCACTTATAGACAACATCTTCTTAGTCTCTTACCCAATAAGTACCATTAAAATGAAACGCAGGCGTGATTTTGAACTGATCATAAATGTAGTAATTCTCTACTACCCCGAAGTACGTACAACCCCCGGTACAACTACCGTCATTTTTGTTGGGTTTTGGTTCATGATGATTTCGCCTTGAAATTTGAATCAATGGATATAAGCTACTCGATACAGAGAAAATATTCGTCAGAATTGTATCCTGTAACGTTTAGTTTTAGTCGACATTAGTCGGCCATTTATAATTCAAAAATCAATTTAAAAAAATATCTAGCGTAAAGATGTTATTTATTTATTTTGTGAAATTCCTTCAATATTTCAATATGAATGAGTCGATGTTAATTATACGTGTATTTTCCGTATTTTTCAAGCATTTCATCAATACTGATTTGATATGGGATACTGAAGGCGCTACTTAGGTATTTGATGGTTAGAGACGCTGCGAATTCCTTTACAGGGGTAGGTTATTCCTCGGACCAGGAACATGGGGGAAAACGGTGAGTTTGGATTGTCGCAAACTTATTTCAATCGATTTAGCGTCCGAAATTCAGAGGATAATGATATCCCACACGCCAAGGTACCAGAAATTTCGAAAACCCCATTTTGGAAATAGGTAGATAGATACCTATTTTGATCCACAACCTCTTCTGGTGGGGATCAAAATGTGCATTTTGAAAAATGGATTTTTGGTATTTTCGGGGATCTAGGCGAGTGGGGTCCCCGAACGATGCCGCCCACCAAAAGAGGTCCTGAGTCAAAATGGTTATATATCTACCTATTTTGAGAGTGGGTATTAGGGATTTCTGGTACCTAGGCTTATGGGGGATCATTTTCCACACAATTTTGGACGCTGAATCGATTCTAATGAGTCTCCATGTTGCTGGTCCGAAGCAAAAAGCAGGAAATAACCCCTTAGAAAGAATTTGCACCGTTTTTAGAACATTTTCTACTACCATAAAGTAGCGTGGACGGCGGACGGACAGGTTCTTATTTCGATCCAGACACCTTGAAACGTTCAGAAACAAATTTTTTTGGGACGAATCCAAAAGGTTGACGTTTTGCATGAAAACAGGCGACATAGAGGACAGGTCACGAAAAGGAACACGAACACGAACGCGCGGTGGTCACCGAGTGGGTGTGCCCGTCCGCACTTCCGTCTTCGTTTGCCCGTATTTCCCGTCCACCGATACCCGCGATTGTGACGAAGGAAAAGCGATAGGTAGTCGGAACACACCTCTTCACCACCTTCCACTTCCACGAAGGACGGAAGGGAAGTTTAAAGAGAAAGATAGAGCGCGCGAAGGTGCGGTACCACTCGTGTGTATTAATACTCAGCGGGCACGTCGAAGCGGCAACGTCGACGGTTCGAACCGGCAACGTCGCGACCAGACGCCGGGAGTTCCCTCCGAAGTCCTGTGGGCCCTCGGGCCAAACACGGGAACGAGGAGAGGGGGTTGCAGAAAATAAGTGGGGGTGGGGATGTCACCACGAACCGGGAATTAATGAACATATTCCAAAACCGGGATATGAGGAAAAAAAATTCAGAAAAATCGGGATCTCCACAAATTATCATTTTAGCTCAAAACATAGGTATCATCATTCCATACAGCTAATACCCCTCATTAATCTCAGGACGCAGCGTCCTTATTAGGCCAAAAAAGAATGGAAAATAACAATGTTTTACTCAAAATTCCAGGACATGGATACCCTAGACTTAAAACGTGTAAAGCCCGGTTTATCGTAGTGTTTTCTCGCAGTTGGTTGTTCCTTGAATAATCCAACTATGTTTTCATGCAAAAAGTCAATCTCTCAGATTCGGGGGGGGGGGGGTCCGGCTCTAGCTGTTTCTCGAAAATTTTCAGCCCGATCGGACAACATTTGGGCGGGGTAGGGGTCCAATTGTGTATTTCGAAAAATGGGTTTTTGAGGTTTTAGGTGATCTAGGCCTGTGGGGTATCATTTTCCACTACATTTTGGACGCTAAATCGAACGAAATGGGTCCCAACATAATTGGCACCCACCAAAGAAGTTTTGGGTCAAATTTTGTATCTATCTACTCATTTTGAATGTGTTTTCGAGATTTCTGGTACCTAGGCGTGTGGGGTATCATTTTCCACTAAATTTGAATCCAATATAATGGGTCCAGTAACGTTCGGCGCCCTCTGGATGTATGTATGGGTCAAAATGGGTGCCCATCTACCCATTTCGAATGTGTGTTTTCGAGATTTCTAGTGCCGACTTCAGCACTACTACAACGGCAGCAGCTTCTTACATGAGGTCAATAGCTGGTTTCTCAAGAAATCGCAACAATTTATCGAAGCATGTGAATAGTATTCCACAACTGCCTGTAGGGACAATTTAGACTTCAATCTCAACGCCGATAAATCGCCACGATATATCGGAGCGTGTAAACCAGGCACAGGCTTCAGGCTGCCATAATAAAGCAGTCAGAACCTTCTAGCTGAAGGCACTTCGGTAAATTTTCAAATACTTTTCAGGCACCCCGTCATTCTTGAAGGAAGTACGGAATTCATGCGACAACCATCTGTCATCCTTGACAACGTCGTCTTTCATAAATTCACGCAACAAGATTCATCACCTTACACGATGACACGTATCCCATGTTGCAAGGAGGTATTTTCTATTTCTTATTCCGGTCACGCGCAAACGAACGAAGAGCGGGGAAAAAATTCGTTCAAAATTAGTGAAGATGGAGAAAAACAGGAATTTATTATCGTCAAGCGATTTTAACATGGGAAAAAACAACTCGAGAAGAGCAAATTTGAGTCAGAAAATGAATGTGAGGCGCATTCATGTGAGAGGTGGTTGCGCTTCTGTCAACATTATGCAATTTGTACAAACTGTTTCAGGGAAGGACTAAGAATGAAGGGATCCTTGGGCCATCTGGAACTCAATTTTAGAAAAATCTGACGTAGTTCTCAAGCGAACGCTATAAACGTGCTAAATTTACAAAATCTTCCCATCTGTTAAACACCACGGTTACCGTTCTTGATAAGGACGTAATACGTAACTGGCAGTAGACATTTTACTCACTAATTAGTGGGTAAGTCGGCCATATATAATGTTATAGCAAATGAATTCATCATTTACGGGAGAGTATCTTCTTCAACAATAATTCCATTCTTAATCTTCATCGTCATTTTATCAGATATAATTATCATGATACTGATCACTTTTCTCGAGCGAAGCATACGGCATTTCAATTCTCAATTTTATAACAGTCCGAAGTGCTTCAAGTTTCCAGACGATACTTTTCACTATTTTTGTTGGTAAATTATACGGTCGTAACGTCCTATTATTATGACCATTAAAATGGATGAGATGAGAGCAATATCGGGTTATTTTTCTTATTCTTTTCTCTTAATCGTTTCATACAATTCACCGCTTTGTGTGCATCGATCAAAAAAAGTCTCCTCAGATTTGCATTCTTCACGTTTCAGTGTGTTTCCCGGCCAATAAAACGCTACAAATCGTTCCACAGTGGTATATTAAAATGAGTTATTTCAAAATATCGATATTTTTGTTTCAATTTTCGATATTTTTCTTCCAATGTTATACTGATATCAATATTTATAACATGATAATCGGATACTGATTTTGATAGATTTTTGAGCTGAGTGGGTTTTTGAAAATTGTTTATCAGAGCCGTCATTAATATATTTTTTACTATCATCAAACCTAGATTTCGGAAGATTTCGGCCGGTCGATTCGGTCGAAATATGTATTTTAAAATTTGGATAGATTTTGGCAATCTAGGCGTGTGGGGTGTCATTTTCCACTAAATTTTGGACGCTGAATCCAATGAAGTGGACCCCAGAACGATTGGCGCCCACTAAAAGAGGTTCTGGGTCAAAATGGGTACCTATCTACCCATTTTGAATGTGTCTTCGAGATTTCCTGTACCTAGGCGTGTGGGGTATCATTTTTTACAAAATGAAATTCACTATCGTTTCCTGAATCGATTGGAATTGGTCCGGGATCCACCACACCCACTGTTTCCCCCATTTCCCTCAAGTTGAAGAAATGAATCTCCTTGCGCCTGATCCAGGGAATAACCAACCCGTGTTTAGGAATTTGCAGCGTTTTTTTCCTCACGAATAACAGGAAGGAAATAACAAGGAATTAATTTTCCGAAATAAGAATGATTTGCGGCATTTCAAATGATTGATTTGAAACACACTGAACTTCTAGTTTATCACGTACGACGACAGTTAGCATGTAAGGCGACATTAGATAGAAGACAGTGGGTCAGCTGATAACAAGCCTATACTTGTTCGTTCTTTGTTTTTCGGGGCTCATGATTCCGGGGAAATAATCATTTAGTCTCTCCTTCGTGTTGGACCATCCTGTATCTTCCGCCTAACCGTCTTGAGGCACTTCTCGGAACATCACCTTTCTAAAGCTTACACATCTCCAAAAGTGATTTCTCCCAAATCATTCCTTGGCCACGTTTCGTGATCGTCAATCGTGACTGTCTCCCTGCTCTGGGCATATACGAGCAGGTTCGACGGCTCCATTTCTCATTTCGAAAAAAAGGGTTTTCTGACTCATACGGTTAGAAACTCATTGCTCATAAGATGAGAAGGTAAAGGTACCTGAAGGTCGAGTTTGGTCCGCATGATCGCCTCGAGCACTCTCTTAATATCTGCCACTCCAAACAATGATCTATACGCTATTTCTCTCCTTGACCTATCTCACTCTCGTCACGCGTCTTCATCAACATTCTACGACCCATGATTTACTAACGCATGTATTTGACTCGTCAATTCCCCTCGTGACAGCGTGAGGAATGCCTTCAACTTGAGGGAAATATCACCAATGATTGGATGTGTAGTCTGACTGCCGCGGTCCATTTGTCAAAACTACCGACAGAACGGTCACAAAGAATGTTTTGAAGAGCACAACACTCTAATATGGGTTCAGTTCATCTACAAATTTCACAGCTCACTGAATCTGATGATACAGACTTACAGAAACGGAGGCTTGAGCTGGACGGGGACAGAAGGTGAGTAGCCGTTGCAATCAAATAATTAATCTACGGTCAAAAACTTACTACTCTTAATTTGTATTAATTCATTTTATTTCATTTATTTTTATTTTTTATTATTATTAGATGACAATATTTTAAGAGTACTATGTCACTTCTCTGACAAAAAAACAAACCTCAAAGCAGATCATTTCCAGTCCCCTACAAAGTGGGGCAAACTCGTAAGAAGCAAACTGACCAGATGGCTCTTCCGACTGTAAACAAGATTAGAAGTTATATTTGTTAATAAGACTCTCAGTCTGCATTCCTCGACTCCTTGCCCTCGACCGAAGCGGCCATTTTTGTTAGCGCTGGAGAGCCTGGAAGTGTTGCTATGGCGATGGCCTCCCATCCTTTGATTGCATCCTCGTTCGCACGAGAGAAGGAATAACATCTCCAGAGAAAATCACCCGTAAACGATGCTACTATAACAGAAAAACTTCCGTTTTCTTCGAGAACAGTGTTACTCCATTTTATGCCGTCCAATTTAACCCAAAGATTCCCATGTTAACCAACTGCTCAAACCTAAATGTGTAAAAACGAAAATGCATGCCAGCTAAATCCTGCGGAACGGACTACGGCGTATGCAGTTTTCGCTTGTCGAAGATTTTTATCGAGCGTTTTCAAACTCTGCCCCCTTATCAATGGTTTTTGGGACAGCAAGTTCCTTAGCATCGATACGTTTTGCTATTTTGGACAAGCACTTTAAGCTGTCAGTGGGAATCCAAAGATCACCCAAATGATAGAAAATACTGAAGAATTTCGATAAATATTACCTATCTATCTTGTGATAGATGCAGCACTCGCATACCATGTATTTTTGTATATTTTTCTGCCTTCTACCAATGATTCAAGGGCAACTGCTGTAAGTATTACAATCAAATTTCTGCTTCTATTTTCACAAAGAGTCAGCAACACGATAGAAGATAGTAGCGCTCTACACTAAAGTGCGGTTATTTTCTGATATCCCAAATACAACAAAACGTTGTACGTGAAATAGTTAAAATAGGTGCGTCAACGACAGCGATGGACGCAGGAATTCAATCATTTTTGGGATCAAGCACCATTGAGTAAAGAAACCTCATGTCCGCTTTCTTGCAAGGATTTTATAGCCCTCTTTTGTAGCGCAAACCTTGAACGCTTTTCTCAGAAGTCTGTGTCATATTCAGCTAATGCCTTGCACTTTTTCTAGCAACTCTAGTGTGTAACTCGGCTCGTGTGCATTTTCTTCTAAAGAACAGCAGAACCAGAATGAAGACGTTCGTAAGCTCGACGCTGATCGAAAACTCAGTATCATGAGAGCGCATAGCCATAATTAGACCGCTCCAAGGGCATTGTTATCAAAATTTTGAACTTTTTTCTTGGCTTGATGGAACGTAACCCTTTAACAAAATAAAAATGTAATTGAACACTATCTAAAGCTATTGGCATTCTGGGGACCAACTGATGTTAAACGTCTCATTGTCTGATTTCATGCTCTTACTGTAGACTTGATTTTCTACAGGCACCTCTTTCATGCAGATTGACAATCAGGAAGCAATTTCCCAGCCGGTACAATAAGATATTTTACTCCAGAATGTATATTTTCAGGCTCAAGGAGAAGTTCGAGGGTTTTGTAGCTCTCGCGAGTGCATTTGGAACGCCCATTAGGTTCTATTTGTACGCCGGTACGCCTAATTAAAACGCCTTTGTGTCAGGTCATAAAGGAAGGAAGTGAGAGCTAGGGGCTCAAAGCAGGCAGACGTCACTATAATTTCCGAAGAGGATGAGACGAACGCGAGAATAACTCCGATTGTTGAGTTGTACGGGAGCCAGGAGGGACCGAGGGGTTTCCTCGCTGCCAGACATGTGGTCCCCACATGAGATTTTAAAAGGCACCTGCTGGGAAGGAACGGGTACCTAAAACCGACTGGGGGAACGGTCTGGGGGGCGAGTATGTTCTGCTCCTCCACTTCAGACTTCACACTTGGAAGGATCTTGTGTGACTCCTCCGCGAACAACAGGACTTGCCCCACTAGGTACCTGCCGGATTTTTTTGTCTCTTTCAACTCCATCTCGGCACTAAGAGGGTCGTCTTTATCCGCGAACGGGACCGAGAAAAATAAGATTAAGGTAGATGCAGGAAAAAAACATGAATTCAGGGTAAACTCACAGCAGGTTCGATTCATACTCCATTCTGGTTGGCAATTATTAGGCTCTAGCTCCAAGACAATCTACACACACGCCGGATTTCGTGCGTTACACCAAAAGCTGAGAAAGGATATCAACCTCCAAGGAGATTGACTGCAATAAATTAAACACGTTATGCCTAATTTTCCTGCTAGCAGGAAACACCAGAGCAGCCATTATTACATTCTTAAATTCACGAAACGAAGGTATTTCAAAGCCTCAGCAATTTCAAACCTTGCGAACATAATGAAAACCCTTTCCTCATATCAATGAAGATCTAACGTAGGAATTAACCGTTTTCTTTCATTCTGTATACGGGGTGTCCCATAAGTTGTCCCATCGTCCAAATGGGAGTAAAAAAAAAAAATTTTTTTTTTTTTTTTAATCTTCATTTTTTTCTCAAGGATCTCAAATGGTTTTCTGATGGACCTCAAGGATTTTCTTAACTCTATAAAAATAATTATAATAATAAAATTCAAAAACAACAAATTATTAATTATTTATATTATTAATAACAAATTATCATATTTCATGTAAAAAAAAAACCTGCTAAAAAAAAATTTTTTTTTAACGCGAAATAAACAAGTTTTTGTTATTATCCCGAAAAAATTGAGTTGGGGATCAGCGTTAAAAAACAATGTAAATTCATGTGCCACACTTTAGAGTTTACCATCATCTCCAATTTGACAACATTGCGTGCTTGCTGAACCGGGTGCGCAAAAAAAGTGGTTGAAGGATCAAATGTTTGTAAAATTCTGGGTGGAATCCAGAACTGCCATAAAAAATCAGGGTTCCCACTAAAATAAGAATGTCAGTATCACTTGCGCACAGTTGCGCGGGGTGCGCAAATAAGATTCTTGGGATACTAGCAAGAAAATTTTTGTTTACATACATTTGGGGTGGAACAATTCGTGGGACACCCAGTATATTTGCTTATCAAAAATTTGCTCAACTAATTTAACGGGATAATGATAAGTCTGCATCCCTTTTATCACATCACAGTAATAAGAAGAGGAACTCACCACCATTTTTTATATCGGATTGTCAATCTGGCACATACCTGCAAACAGAATTACAAATTTTGTAAAACAACAACAAAAACTCATAACCACATGTGACATCGCGTGCGTCGACGCCAACGTCGATTTATCCATTAATTAAACGGGAGATATTACGTAAAACGGCTTCTTTCCATGAATGGCCACGACTGGTAAACAAGATTGACGCGATCTCTCTCCCAACTTGTTTCTTTTTATCTCAGCATTTTGTTAATAATTCATGTACAAACCATCTAATTACGTGAAACCATCAATATTAATAATATTCAAAACGCAAGCGTAGATGGAGAGGGTTTGATTTTAATTGGACGACAGAATCGCTTATCGAAAAACGTGCGTTTTTTTCGTTTTTTTTTTCTTCGAACCAACTTGATTGATGATTCTGCGGACAAGGTGTCAGTGGTGAAATCAGGTGACGTTTAAAGCAGTAAGTAATGTCTTCAACCTAAACTTTTTTTTCTTTCAGTGAGATAAATTGAAATTAAAATTTTTTGCGAAATTTGGGGGTAGTGATTATGGTAGGTAATGTTTCTTCTTATTTGAACAAAAGTTGCTTAAATGTTCAAAAGGTCATTTCGTCACTTTCCACTCATTTCCTCTTATAGAATTGTGTCTGAACAATAAAATATTCAACTGGAAACTCTTACTTACTTTACAGGGGAGAGGAAAATATTATTCATCGACCCTTAAAGAGCAAAATAGTCAATTGAGTTCAATGATTTCTTTAGAATTTGAATGGCGCTAATGCCGTGAATACACTCAAATCATTCTCCCAACCATGTTCATGGTTTCTATGGTCAATTCAAAATTAGGCGTAATGAGATACCTACCCCTTGCCACTATACTGGTACATGAGATGGGTGTATTTGAGTGCTGGAATGGTGGTTTGGCGAAAATAGAAGCTCACAACGTTCAAATTTGTACTTAATTGTTAAAAAAGTATATAAAGCAATAGGTATTTCAAATATTAATTCAGTATTTTAATTTAATTTCCAGTCAAGATGTTAATTTAGTCCATAAAACCGTCAATACTGGTCAGGAGGTTGAAATAACGCGAAAATCGGAGAGTAAAGTGAAGGGTGACTATAATACACATGTCAGGAAAAGTGTTAGCCAAGGAGTTTGAAAATCTCTCATTTTAAATTGAGACCTTCTGAATGAATGTCTACAGCCTTTGCCAAATGATGTTCTGAAGTTGTGTCTCGAACAGTTAAGATGTTGACTGCCACAGTACGGCGATTGAATCACTTCAGGATGACTTTATTGACCAACCTACATAGAGAAACTCAGGCATAAACTGCACTCTGAGTTAGTGTTTTCATCTCAGGATAGCGCCGGAGATACGAATCTGACGTGTTCAATCTCATAAAGATGGCCCAAACTGTCCCAATTCGACAACTTTTCAACTTCCCACTGTTTCAACCCACACGCGCGTAATTCAATGCTCACGACGGTGAAAGTAACCGGCGTTTGCCTTAGATGGCATAGAAAGCACTTGGCCGGTTCTTCCAGGATCGTGTTGTATTCCAGTTCTTTGGCAGAGGCTGAAAGACCAAGTCAACAACCCGAAGTCCGTCGAGTTTCATCGAGTTCCAACGAGATTCCTCGTCAGGGATAACTTGGAAGGAGGCATACTTGACTTTGAAAGGTTTCTCCCAGTGTGACAAATGTTAACAAACAAGAACAATAATACAGAAGATGTTAAAACAACCTTGTTACTGTTTTCAAGTTATTAGAAGAACTCAAGGATTTCATAAACTAGCGGATTGAGAGTGGAACGGAATCTCCTATCGATAGTCCTCTCAAAGCACTTCTTCACTCACACCGTCTAATTAACAATAAGGAAAATAATGGTTGGGCGTGTACACCAATACAGAATAAGGAAACAAGATCCAATAATTGGAATCCTTGAATGGTGCAGCGGGTTCGAGGACGAAAGCTGTCAAGAGAATGATTTATTAAAAAGGAGGCGGTCTGTGTGGGACGATACATGAGACCTCAGCAAACCCAAGATCTTCATTCTCCCGCAGTCAAAATGTTAACACGAAATTATATAAGGATGAAAATGGGGATCGTCGGATAGGGTACAACTTAATACCTGAAATACCTAGGTCCGTAGTGAGTTTATCACGAAAAGTTTACTCTGATCTCCTTTTCTCAGTATCATTGTGGTTGAGGTATAGTGAAATTATTGTCCAGACTTTACACCCATCAACCAGAATAATTATGAAAGTGGATATAAATAGAAATCCTGCATCTACTTGAGGTCAAGTCATGCACAAACTTGGCTGGGCACTAACTCAATTTGACTCCAGTAGTCTTTACTATTAGAATAAAAATTAAATTCAATCAAACACTGTTTATAACGTAGGAGAGAATGAGGGACATTTAGAAAGTGTGTGGGTCGGGGAAAAAATATTGGAACTGTGGCTGGAAAAAACGCTGCTAATCCCTTATCAGGGGTTGGTTATTCCTCGGATCAGAAGCATGGAAACTCATTCCGATCGATTCTGCGTCCAAAATTTAGCGGAAAATGATACCCCAAACGCCTAGTTACCAGAAATCTCGAAAATCCACTTTCAAAATGGGCAGATTGATACCCATTTTGGCCCATAACCTCTTTCTGTGGGCGCCAACCTTCCCGGTACCCGTCTCATTGGATTCAGCGTCCAAAATTTAGTTGAAAATAATACCCTACACGCTTGGATTGTCAAAAATCTCGAAAATTCATTTTTTCGCCTCCCAAATTTGGTTCAATCAGGTGTTCAATGTTTCGGGGACCAACTAAAACCAAAAAAGGGTCCCAGACCAAAATTTCAGATTTTTAGAAAATTCTTTTTAGAAAATACTATGGACGGCGGACGGACATTTGCTTATTTTGATCTAGATACCTTGAAACGCCCAGAAAAAAAAATAGATTGATTATTCAAGGAACCAACCAAAACCTGGACAATTGGAGAGGACTGCAACCGCTGAACTGTTATTGTTTTGTTTTATTTAATTATATTTCCTTGTATTTGCACATTTCGCTACAAAATTAACGAGAAATACGAATGTGTTCACAAGAAATTGTAGACTCGTAAATTCGTGATCTCAATGAACTAAGTTTAGGCGTTGGATTTTGACGAGGTAATAATCAGGGGCCTTCACAACCATGTGAAACACTGGATTTCAGGAGCTTCCAGGCCAAGGTTTTGAGCCAGCGTCGTCCATTACTCGAATAAGACTACCGCAAGAAGGAATAATAGCGTCGAACGAACGTCTCTCTAAGGATGAATCTACGTAAAAGCCATGGCTCCTCCGAACTGAAAACCCGAAGACACGGTCGGATTGTCCGTCATTCACGCACGACAGCTCGTGTAATACTCGTCCATTAGCACCTGTTACTTCACTCGTTCCTTCTTCCGAAATAATATCGTTCAAGAGGCCGAGCTTGGCAGATGAATGCGTTCCACCGGTAACGCGCGCGAGTTCTTTATGTAAATCCTTCGGCCTTTGCACATTCTCGCCGCGAGTCCTCGGCCCGTAACTGGAGCGAGACGTACCAGAGATAACGTGTCTCACCTTTAAACCCGCCGACTTCCTTGCATCTCATTTTCAGGGTATTGATGAAGCCAAAAAACTTCGTATTTAGTGGACAATGGAAAAAGAAATTCGATATTTCTGAGCCATGTTGCTGGACTCACCATGAAAGACCGACCAATTCAGAGAACCAAAACTCTGCCAATTCGTTCACATTGGTTGGTTAATCCTCTGGCAAGGGGTATGGAGACTCATTCCAATCGATTCAGCGTCCAAAATTTAGTGGAAAACAATACCCCACGCCCCTAAGTCGCCGAAAATCTCGAACATGGGGAAAATGGGGTGTCTTGGACCCATTGCAATCGATTCAGCATCCAAAATTTAGCGGAAAACGATACCCCACACGCCTAGATAGCCAAAAATCTCGAAAATCCATTTTTCGAAAAACACACTGACCCCCCTCCTCCTCCATATTTTCACCCAAGTTGTTTTGCAGGTCACAACACCCTTTTTGTTTCATACTCGGTCGGATTTTACCACATTCTAAGTCGTCCGGCCCGTCTCGTTCCAGACCATTTAAAAGCGGTATTTCTAGTTTATCAGCTTGCCCAGAAGATCCCTCCCCCTTCCTGTCCCGTACACTACATTCCGTCATCAAGCTCTTATCGCCCGAATACATGTCACACTTCCTCGTCGAACCTCGGTTCAAATGACATTTATACTGTCGAAGAGTAGTTCCTCGTTCGTTATTCAGCCAACGAATGCGGTGTTGATCGGCGCAGAATATAACGTATAAGGCTTTATTTTGCACAAATGGCGAATTTCACCTCGAAATTGAATAATAATGTACCGTCTCAACGGCTTCTGATGTGTCTATAAACACAAAAACGTACACTCTCACCTTCAATCCAATCTGATTCACAGGAAAAATTTTAGATCAAAATACCACTAACGAGTCGCGTAATCGTAGTAGCGATCAAAATCCTCAAACAACATAACCTTAGAAGGAAAACTCTAAATATACCTCACGACTAATAGACGAAAAAGGGAAAAAATGTCAACGTTGAACATTACGCGCATTTCATCGATGATTCAACTACAAAAACATTTACCAAGAGCCTTTTTATTCATGTAAGTCGGACTAGTAATCGGACTATAATTGATCTGATTTATTCCGATTTCCTATGTAAGCATCTTGAAAAATAACAACTATAAATCAGTTGTGAAAGGCAAGACCGGGGACGTCATAGCAGGGGTTTATTGAACGTTGTGGCGGCTTTCCAGCAGACTGCTTAATTAAATAAATTAATGGAATTATAGATTCGTGAGGATTGCGCAAGTAGGAAAATAGTTGAGTTCAGTTTTTCAGTTTTCTACGAAAAAAGTAACGAGAGTGATGCTAAATAACTGGGGTATTTCTACCAAAAAAAACCATAGGTGATAATTAATTGATGGTCAGGATCTAGCTTTTCTGGCCAAGGAAGATCCGGGAGAGGACGAGTCGGCCCTAGTTCCGAAGGCTCGGAGTCGATAAAGAGGAGGAGGTTCACCTCAGGGAAGAAGTAGGAGGCGAGAGAAGACAGAAACGCTCGGAGAGAATATAAGCACAGGGCGAGAAAGTAATGGAGATCTTGCCCCACGCGCCACATGTCACCTCATGTCGGCGCTATGACCCTAATCGGCCATCTAGGGCCACGGATTCACTCATAACCGACATGTTCGGCAAAAAATATCCGTCGAAGCCGAAAGAACGACGTCGATACGAAGTCGTCGCCCGAAATAAGCGTCGAATACCGGCCCATAAGGCGCTTTCCTTCCTGGAGGACGGATTTCAAAAGCGGTTGCCAGGAAATGGCGGTGAAGAGGTCACTCCCACACATCCAGCGGCCATCACGTCTCAATGAGTTGGCTTCCCGTTTTCGGAAACTGGAGAAATCACCGCCTCTGCTGAGTCGGAAATGATTTTTGATTGTATGTTATGTCATGCCAGGAGTTAAACACAAACTTCAACCCTAATCTAGGGTAGGTCCTGATATTGCAACGTGACGTACACCAATGACATGGGAAATTATTGCACCAAAAGTATGCCTGACATTACTTCAATAGACCATGGATGTGAACCAGCCCTTAAACAGGGCAACGATGCATTCCTAGAATTATCATTCCTCTGCCCACTACTACCTAACCTGTCGTTTCACTCAGCTGAGATCTCCAGGGGTATCGTTTCAATTCATACAGTAATCCTTCTTTGTAGAAAATGGAATACAACGGATTTGAGCCAGTTAACGACGTTCCGGCAGCATAAATTCTACCCCAGATGATCTAAAACACAGGGGACAGCCAAATTGGTGCTACAGGAGGAATTTATATCACATTATCACTGTTTCAGGAGACAAAAAGATACAAAAATCAGCACTGAAAATGCAAAAAAGGCTTTCAAGCTAATTTTAATCTGGAAGAGAAAAATATATAAGTCAATACAAAAGGGGAAACGCGAACTCACATTATTTATCAGTTTCGGACTCATTTCAGTCGGTTCAGCATCCGAAATTTACTAGAAAATGATACACCACACGTCTAGGTACCCGAAAATCTCGAATACCCACTTTTCGAAAAACATTGATTTGGTGAAAAATTGTCTAGGAATCTGAAATTTAGGTCAGGGACCCGTTTTTTTGATTTAGATGATCTTAAAATCTTTTCAGTCCTACCGGGGTCCTTTTTTTTTTTTTTTTTTTTTTTTAAAATTTGATTGAAAGTTAATATTTAGAAAAAAAATATTAAATATTTTCAAATTTGCTCAGTTTCGGAAATAGAGCCTCATCCCCATCAATCATAATCCCTTGACCCGGAGGTGTTTCCTCTTATCACTCCTATCACACCTCACTCGCGTGCTTCCAACATTCAAAATGGATTAGGTTCGACTCAATTGATGCTGAAGTTACGTCATGAATGAGGTTCTCTACGTCATGATTAGAGGCGAGCTCATCATGACGCTCAGGGGTAATTCTTCAACATATATGGCATTGGCTGTGGTACTTGAGTACTTCTCACATCCATAATAACACATTTTTTGTATTCATTTAACAATTTCCACATTAGTAATCATTGAGAGGGGAGAAATCAACGCCAAAGTCTGGCAGTTGTTGACTCATAGGTATAAATGGGCAGTCCATTGGATTATAGCAAGCAATGATGTAGATAACTTAGGGCATCATGCTGATACATGAGTTTTCCTCTTAGGAGGATTTGTACGTGGCACAGCATTTATATTCCAAAGGAATGAAACGTTTCAACCGAAACGTTCAAACTATTTTGTTACATTTGCCAGTGGAATCGTCGACTACGAGAGAAAGAACGTAAGTAGTAATTTTCGTATCCGCCGCACGAGACATCAATTTACTACGGGCGTTGTGGGATGGGAAGCCATTCCGTCCAGTTGCCAGAGAGCACGAATACTGGATGACGTAGTCACCTGTTTTGGATCATTCCGCATCTCGAAATGGAGTGGTGTGACTTGTGAGCATTCAAAGTCGCAATCAATTTCGCCTCACGACCAGAAGTGATTTTGTCTGCACTCCAGACGAACATGGGTGCACCCTTATCGCATCTGACATGTTTGGACAGCAGACTTTCAAAACGTTTCTCTCCCTTGTCAAGGCTGTTTCTTATCTTAAATCGGCCGACAGATGAGCGTCGAAGGTTAGTTGTTCGCCACCGCGAACATTCCCTGAAGTTTCGCTCATCGACGGAAACCGTTCCTCGTCACATTATCACGATACGAATCACAAATAACGAACCATCCACGCGAGAATGAAGCTCCGAGTTAGGACATGTTTTGAATCTGGCTTCGCTGCAACGTAACAGATTTCTCGAGTTGGGCGTAAATATACGCAGTAAAAACAGAAATACTGCGAACCCCTCTATAAGGCGAAACAGCTGCCCTCTATCAAACCGTGAGCGTAAACAAGGCCCTTAGTCGAGTGTATGCATTCCCCCACAGCCATTCGGACAAAATAAGTCTGGGACCCCACTCCCTCTTGCCACAACTCCGTAAGAAATGCATGAGGAACGAAGTGTAGGTAGTAGATTTGAAGACGTAAGTCCAACCGGAGAGCCAAACACACTATGACAGGAAAAATCTTGAGACATTTGTCCATCCGTCACAAAAAAGAGAAGCGCTCATTATTGGATGAAGGTGCCTCACCGAAACCCCATTTTCCAAATACCTTGCATTCCTATGCTCCCAACTTTGCGGATTATGGATAGAAATTGAGAAAGTTGTAAAAAAAAAAAATAAATAAATAAAAAATAAAAAAATAAATAAAAAAACATGTCGGGAGCCGACGTGCAAAACATATTTTCCAGGGGCATTTTGAAGCATAAGGAATTGATGTAACAAACCCGGAATTTTAGAAATTGAGGTTTAGAAAATTGTCGTTTTCTGATAGGTTGAAAAGGGTGTTCTTATTAATTTGGTGGAGATAATAAACCAAAATTGATAGAAATCCCACGTGATTTCACATACATTTCATCATCATACATACCTAGTAAAAGCAAAAAAGAAATGACTAAAAATCGGAAATTTTCAGGGCCATTTTTCCGGCTCTAGTTAGTCCAAAACCGTTTTCAGCTCGATCGGACCAAATTTGGGGATTAGGCGACAAAACGTGATTTCCGAAAAATATATTTTCGAGATTTTTGGCCATTTAAGCGTATGGGGTATTAATTTCCACTAAATTTTAGACGCTGAATCGATTGGAATGAGTCTTCATGCGCCTGGTTCAAGGAATAACTCACCTCTGTGAATGAATTCGCAGCATTTTTTTTAATATAAGAAAAGAAAGAAACACAAATTGTACAATGACTGCCGAACAAAACAAATTGTTTTTGGGGAAATAAGTAAAACTTACTTAATACTTCCAACGATTATAATCAAAAGACCCGCTGGAGTTGCCCCTCGAACCTCATCCAACCCGCATAGAACTTACGAAAGTTGGACTACTTAAATTAGATTTCCCACATAATTTACTCACGTTCTCATTCCATCGCGTAATTGCTGATAATTGAAAGCTGTTCTCCTAACTACCCACGCTTATGTCATCGGCTGACAAACCTACGGATGCGCATTAAGTTTTGTTACGATCAAAGGCCTCATTTTGGCATCGATAGGGAGATTCAACATGTTCAGAGAGGGCTAAAAAAGACATTTATTCAAAATCTGCAAAAAATAATTTATTAGTTGGGACAACTCGCAAGTCGTAAAGAAACATGGTTTGAAATTGTCAAAAATCTCGTTCAATCTCCTCTACTATGCGTCTATCGTGAAACTTTCCGAAAATAGGACCACACGCAAATTGGATATCAAGCTCCTGGATCACGCCCAAGAAGGTTGCGACCAGAACCGACAGCTTGTCGAAAGAAAAACCTGAAAAACTGTTCGCTCAGGGAGAAAAAGGGCCAACTCAAGAAAAAATTTGAAACTAACCCTCAACCCAACGATGACGGACAGAAGAGGGATTACCCAGGACGTTTAATTTTATCAGTTCATCCCAGTAGAGTGTTATTCGTGGAGTTTACCTGCTGTATGTTGCTGGGGAATGAGTCATCAAGCCATCAAGAATAAGGTCGGGTACGTTAATTGGCGAAATTCAACTATTTTAATTAAAAATACAAACAAACAAAAAACAAGAATTTCCGTTAAAGTTACACTTTAATTTTGTCTTTAACGTAAGGGAAAGAACAAAAATGCTGAAAATTTTGGCCGATTAGGCTGAAAATTGGGTGAAATGAGTGAATAGATACCCATTTTGACCCATAACCTCTTCCTGTGAACGCCAATCGTTCTGAGATCCCGTCTCATTGGATTCAGCGTCCTAAATTTAGTCAAAATGATACCCCACCAAGATCACCAAAAAATCTCGAAAATTAATTTTTTGAAGTACACATTTTTTTGGAACGAGTCCCTGACCAAAATTTCAGATTTTTAACAAATTTTCTACTGCCAAAAATGGCGTGGACGGCGGACGGACATCTCGGTTATTTGATCTCGACATCATGAAACGTATACGACCAAATTTTGGTGCAAATTGGATAGATAGACCTATGGCATGGTTAAATAAGTTGATTATTCAACGAATAACCAACCCAAAACTTAATCCCTGGGAATTAATTCAATTATCAATATTTTTCAAAAATCTGAAAAAGGAACCACTCTTCCGTTCTAGTTAATCCTCTAAAATTGTCTACCCAATTGGCCCGAATCTGAGGAAGGTATGGGTAAATAAAGGTAAAAATTTGTAGTTTTTTTTCTCGATTTTTGGGATATAAATACATAGAAACAGGTGTGTGAGGTATCTTTTTCAATTGATTTTTGGACTCTGAATCGATTGGAATAAGTCCGGGACACTCCGCACTGACTTTCGCCATTCTTTTGCTCTATGAAAGAATCCACCACTGTGGAACAATTTGTAGTTGTTTTCAGTTATTTCCCCTATTATTACTCATCTAAATAGATTTCTAGTCAAAACTGCGTCTAGATTTGTATATTATAAATTACTAACTCGATCAGGTAAAAAACAATCTTATAAAGACTCTTGACCATGCGTCTACTGTCCTTAGAACCTTTTTTCCTGATCCGATTGATGTCAAACAGGGAATAAAAGTCCAAGGAATAATTAAGATGAAGAGAACAGGTTGTCATCAGGTTCACCGAGAACCTTTCAATTAATGTGCATCTTTCATCTGATTAGGTCTAAACTCATTTTGCGATTAAATTTCACTCAATTTAATTCAAGGCCTCTCGACGTAGGTATTTATTTTAATACTTAGCGTAGTACCAACTTGGCAACTGGTCTTGGGAAAAAAATTAATTTAAATAATTTGTTTTTAATAAGTGGAATGACTGGCATTAGAAAATTAGTCGGGCGGAGTTGGGCCACCTAGGGAGAGTCTGAATAGAATAATTCCGTATAAGTCAAGCTACTAAGGTTAAAAGGTGGAAAACACGACAGATGGGGACATTTTTATCAAGCGCACTCAAGAAATCACCTCCATTAGGAACCGAGCGTGATGTTCAGAGCGGGCTGCTTCGACTATTCGTTCTATTTTATGCGATCAACACCTGCGTCGTTTTCACCTAGTGGGTCGCATATTACGAAGGCGAAGAATGTTAGGGTTTTCGAGACACCGGCGTTAAACAGCCGGCCATATATGGTGAAAAATGATACTCACAACTCAAACCCTATGATGAAATCAGTCGAAACACGACGAGAATCAGTGGAGAGAAAACACGTCAACATCTAACAGGTGACTTTTCGTTTGTAAACCTCGTTAGCTCTGGAATATTCTCGTATATTCGTTTACTTTACGATAAGTTCTCCTTCTACAACGATTGAACGCTCAGTCGTCACTGTGGCACACATTTAACGCGGTACTTGGCTCGGAGGAAATGAGTTGAAGATAAGCCAGAACAGACCAGCTTTGAGTCAGATTAAGTCAGTGAATAAAGAGTTACTCTTCTTGGTATTGTTTAGGCGCAATTAATGTCAAAATGATGTCTGCATGAGGTTTCTGACGCTTTAGAATATTCTAAAAGCAACACGCTTAACCTTCCGTCGTTTTGGTTGGTTATTTCTAGAATAATCAACCTATATATTTCCATGCAAAAAGACAACCTCTCCGATTTGGCCTAAACAATTTTTCTGGACGTTTCAAGGTGTCTAGATCAAAATTAGCAAATGTCCATCCACCGTACGCCGTACGCTGACCCTGGTAGTTGATATTTTTCTAAAAATCTGAAATTTGGGTCAGAGGTCCGTTACCGGCTCTAGTTGGTCCTCGAAACTGTTCAGCCCGATCGGGCCAAATTTAGGCGGGGTCGGGGTCAAAATGTGTATTTTGAAAAATGGGTTTTCGAGATTTTTGGCGATCTAAGCGTATGGGGTATTATTATCGACTAAATTTGGGACGCTGAATCCGATGAAATGGATCCCAGAACGATTGACGACCACCGGGAGAGGTTATGAGTCGAAATGGGTGCCTATCTACCCATTTCGAATGTGTGTTTTCGAAATTTTGGGTACCTTGGCGTGTGGGTTATCATTTTCCACTAAATTTTGGACCCTGAATTGATTGGAATGGGTCCGGGACCCACCACACCCACTGTTTCTTCTATTTTACCCATGTTGAAGAAATGAGTCTCCATGCGCCTGGTCCGAGGAATAATAACCAATTTGCAGCGTTTTTACCCTCGAAATTCCCGTTTATCCGTGGAATCTAAAATTTTGTTTAGTTACTTCGTTTAGGCTTAGTTTTTCCTCAAAACTTTAGGCCCCAATCAACTAAAATGGCGAATGTGGAAATTTTGTCCAGATTTTTAGGGATCAAACGTTCTACTGCATTACGGGAGCTGAATCGATCGAGCCGCAGGTTTTGGACCGAATGTACAAAAGAAGGAAGGCACTCCTTTCAGTAACACGTAAAGTAATGAAACATTATGGAACTAGCCAGCCAAAGCAGAGAAACAATTTGTTGGAATTAGTCCACTAAAAACGCTGAAAATTATTTTACCATGGTTTATCATTCCTAGGAGCAATATTATGGAGAGTGATTGTGGAGTGCCCAGGACTTATTCCAGTCGATACAGCGTCCAACATTCAGTGGAAAATGATACCACAAATGCCTATTTCCCAGAAAGTCCCAAAAATCGAGTTTTTCAAAACACATTTCTACTCCTACCCTCCACAAATTCGATCCGATCGGGCTGAGACACATCGAGGACCAACTAGAGTCAGAAAGAGGTTCCTCACAAAAATTTCGGACCAGCATTTTGCACACTTCATTGGACAACGGCAGTAAGATCAGAGCATGAAGCTCCAATTTCTCCGTACGATGAGGGCTCAGTTGTACCAAGAATTTGCGTTGTGGAAATAATACAGAAAGAAAAAGTTGGAACCACTTGAATTAATAGATTGGCAAATAAATTCGAGATGAAATAAATTAATTCAAAATATTTCAAGAGACATCGAAAATGACATTTTCCTTTCAAATTAGAGATAAGAATGAGACGAATCAATGGGAATCCTTCAGAAGAATGACATTTTGAAGGGACCTACGGAATGTCTTCGTCATGTAGTGTTGCACGAAGTAGGTATTTTCCGAATACGCGCTTTAACGTTTCGGCATTCAAAACTAACGCGGAACGAACCATTCCCGTCAACTTCCAATTTGAAATGGAAAACCTCCGATTTGACGTGAAAATTTCTATATCTTATACAACGTAAGTTTGTGTAAAAGTTGCAGTTTAATTTCAACCCGCCGCATCCTAATCAACTTAATCTTTTTATTGTCATCGAGCCATCGTTTTATTATCAATATTTCTATGCTACGTAGGTTTTATATTGTGAAAAAGACAAGATCACAATAATGAAATCATAATTTACTGAAATACGAATCAAACATTTTCTCTGCATAGCGTCACAAAGCAAGTCTTAATTGAACATGGATTTTTAAATTATTTCGGAAAATTGTCTTATTTTTCTAACGTATTTATTCAGATTATCCTAATTTCGTTTTCTATCGTAATTAAATTTAAGATAAATTTCTGGAATGAATTCGCAGGCAAAGCCACGATTATTTTAGAAGGTAAAAACGATGGATGTGAGAGCGTTGTTTGAACACAGTTTTCGTGGAATGTCGCTGTAAATAATTGATAAGAGATACTAGGCTAGAAGACAGTGAATAAAAGGCGATTCCAGTTCAATATTTACGTGAAATTGACTCAAAATTGTACATTATTTTGTCCTGAAACTTCCTCGTCTTTGCAATATTCGCAGCCAAAAACTTGAATTTTTTCCCTCCAAATTTGAATTGACCACGTGGGTCAAAACCTTCTTCAATCTCAAGGTATCAAATCTACTACTCTTATTGGTACGTCCACTCCAACATAGCGGCTCGGTCTTCGGAATCTCAAGGACGTTCTTGGCTGCGGCCCTCCATCCTTGAGAACCTCTTTCTTCCATTATTGTCTAGTTTTATTATGAAGCCATTCACTCGGCGTCAGTTTAGTTTGAAATTCGCTATCAATATTTGATTGACGGGTCGATAAACTTACTTATGCTACGGAACTTGATTAATTTTGGGTAAAATACGAGTTTTATTTGCTGAATCTCTTTCAGGATCGTTGTAAATAACTTAGTATTTTCATATTAAAAACTATATCAAATTAGTAAACTCATTTTTTGATCAGATCATAGGAAAACGACGGTAAAAGAGATCCGGTATAGTTTTTGATCATTTCATACCACCTGTATCTAATTAATATAGCTTAATAAAAATTGAAAAATTTCCAAATATTTTCAGAGGGAAATATGCCAATTAAAATTACTTCTCTAGGAAAGGTCCAAGTCAACCAATTTGTCGTGTAAGAACAGCAAAATGATTAGATATTGATCAACATATCAACGTCATGGGGTTCAAGTGTAAATTTGGATGGATTGCAGGGAAGTTGGAACATGATAGGACCGGATTGTTGTTTTCAGCCCACTAGCGGTGATGGCGATCAACCTTCGTTACGTTCAGAGTTGAAATCAACACTGTAACTGTATGAACGCGTGCATTGCTGTTATCAAAGCTAATTTACCTTCATCAATGAGACGTTCCACGTGAATGAAGACGTTTGGAAAGGCGGTCACTTGTTTCCGATCTTTGAGGAGCTGCGCCAAATAGTCCGCTATGCTCTGAGTGTTGCTCACGCCTCCTCCGTGTTCGCTCATTTTGATTCACTTGAGTTTTTACAGGAAAGATTTATCAGAACGCGAGACGAGGGGTCAATTGGAGTTGGGCTCCAAGTGGAGAATTTTAAGGAAAATCGTTCGTGAGAAACGATTTAAAGGGAAATTTGACGTTTAAGTTAGATTGATTTTTCTTTTATGAAAAAGAACCCAAATTGAACCAAAAAACTTAAAAACGAAAAAGGGTAGTGGTCGTAGAGGTGGTTAGGTAAAGGGCCCAGGTGATTGTGAGTTGAACGGGAAGCCACTTGAAACACGATGGCCACTCTCTGTCGAACTGCCGAATCGTCGCCTGTTGCAGGCGGTCCCCCACTTTGTGGCGCTTAAGTGGCCGAGGGGAAGGGAGCCGTCGGTGAGGAGGCTGTGGGTGGTGAACGGGGCGGAGGGGTTTCCCGATTTAGGAGGCAGTGCGGCGGTGCTTCCACGAATGGCCGAGTTACAACGCCCGGTCCGCCTCCAAACGGAGACCGCGATTACGACGGATAAGCGGCCCATAGACCGGGGGTGTCCAACATGCAACGCCCCAAAGGCCAAAACTAAAACCTTTGATGAGCCTGCGGGCAATATAATAATTTTGTTACAAAATAATGTAAGGTAGTATAAAAATAATTAAAACAATAAAAGATTTCTTTTTTGGTCGGTTATTCCTTGAATAATCAACCTATTTCATGTAAAAGGCCAATCTCTCCGATTCGGCCCACAAATTTATTCTGGGCGTTTCAAGGCGTTCACACCGATTTTATTTTCAAAAAATCTGAAATTTGCAGCCCTTTTGCAGTAAATTTGGAGGAGGGGTCAAAATGTGTTACTTGAAAAATGGATTATCGAGATTTTGACGCTCTAGGCATGTGGGGACACAACACACATTCGAAATAGGTAGATAGACACCCATTTTGACTCATATCCCCATCCAGGGGGCGCCAATCCTTCCGGGACCGGTCTCATTGGAATCAGCGTCCGAAATTTAGTGGAAAACGGTACCACACACGCCTAGGTACCTACCAGAAATCTCGAAAACACATTCGAAATGGGAAAATAGTTACCCATTTTGACTCATAGCCTCATCCAGAGGGCACCAATCGTTCCTGGACCCGTCCCATTGGATTCAGCGTCCAAAAGTTAGTGGACAATCATACCCTACACGCCTAGGTAGCAGAAATGTCAAAAACACATATTCAAACATGGGGGAAACAGTGGGTTTGGCGGGTCCCGGACCCATTCTAATCGATCCAGGGTCCAGAATTTAGTGGGAAATGATACCCCACACGCCTAGGTATCAGAAATCACGAAAACACATATTCAAAATGGGTAATAGATACCCATTTTGACCCATAACCTCTTCCAATGGGTGCCAATCATTCTGGGACCCATTACATTAGATTCAGCGTCCAGAATTTAGTGGAAAATGATACCCCACACACCTAAATTGCAAAAAATCTCAAAAATTCATTTTTCAAAATTCGCATTTGGACCCCTAACCAAAATTTCAGATTTTTTGAAAAATTTCTCTTATCAAAGTCGGCGTGGACGGCGGACGGACATTTGGCTTTTTTGATCTAGACATCTTGAAACGCCCAGAAAAAAAATTTGGGCCGAATCGGAGAGATTGACTTTTTGCATGAAAGCATAGGTAATAATATCCAAATAACCAACCAAAACAAATTCTTACACAGTTGGTTATTCCTCTGGCTAGTCGCATGGAGGCTCATTTCAATTGATCCAGCGACTAAAGTTTAGTGGAAAATGACACCGCACAGGCCTTAATCGCCGAACATCTCGATAATCCGTTTTTCGAGTAACACATTTTGACCGATTGAGGTAAAAAGTTTCGAGAACCAACTATACTATAACCCAATTTCTTCCTCGTCCTCAACCTCAATTAAAATGTTCAACCCCTTGGTCTCTACGGCGCTGTGTTGATGGAAAGCACGCGTTTCCAAATAGTTTACACACTCCAGCTATGAAAATGTAAACAAGATTTTCAAAATTCTCATGGCAAGGCTCTAAATTTATGACATTTATAAAAGGGGAATAAAAGGGATGAAAGACGGCATGGCGGAGGACAAATTCAATTTGGATTCTATCATTAGTCGATTGGTCGAAGTGAAAGGAAATCAAGACGAAAAAAGTGTCCACCTCACGGAAGTTGAAGTTCGGGGGCTCGTGCTCAAATCAAAGGGTATCTTCATGTCTCAGCCGATGCTTTTGGAATTGGAGGCGCCACTGAACATCTGCGGGGACATACACGGGCAATACCAGGATTTACTGCGGCTTTTTGAAACTGGTCGCTTTCCTCCGGAGGCCAACTACTTGTTCTTAGGAGACTACGTCGACAGAGGAAAACAATCTTTGGAGGTGATTTGCCTATTGATGGCATTCAAAATAAGTATCCAGATAATTTCTTTTACTCCGAGGAAACCACGAGGCCGCGAGTATGAACAGGATATATGGGTTTCACGACGAGATCAAAAGGCGGTACAATATCAAAATGTGGAAACAATTTATAAATTGCTTCAACTGCATGCCAGTGGCTGCAATCATCGAGGAGAAGATCTTCTGCTGCCATGGCGGCCTCAGCCCGGATTTGCAGCATTTGGATCAGATAAGGCAAATCGTGCGGCCGGACTGATGTCCCTGATCAGGGACTCCTGTGCGACCTGCTCTGGTCCGACCCGGACAAAGACCAGATGGGGTGGGGGTGACAATGACCGAGGCGCTTCCTACACGTTCGGGGCCGACGTTGTCACCAAATTCTTACAAAAACATGACTTCGACCTCATCGCACGAGCTCACCAAGTCGTTGAAGACGGATATGAGTTGTTTGCCCAACGGCAATGCGTCACGATATTCTCAGCACCAAACTACTGCGGAGAGTTCGACAACGCTGGAGCCATCATGTCAGTCGACGTTTCGCTCACGTGCTCGTTCACTATCATCAAGCCTCGCCCAACGACCCAATTTTAAAAAATCCGAGGGCAGCTCGGTTGCTCCTTCATGCTTCTTCCGCCAAAAAATCCGTCTCCTAGTACCACGCCCTAAAAATCGCCACAATACGTATTCAAAAACGATCATTTTCCTTTAACTGAAGACATTTTCTGATCAAAAAATTACCCTGGCTTTGTAGGACGTTTACAAAATTGTCTTCCGACACCTGAGAAATTCACTGCAGAGACTGCACAGCAGTGGGGCAAAAAGTGGGCGAGTAAAGTACCAATTTCCATGAATTGTGATTTGATAAGGGATTAGAATGGAAAACATAACTATCTCGTGGTTCATTAGTGACCTCGGAGAGACACGGTGAAATAGCGTTCACTAATCCCCAACTCAATGCGTGCTCATATACAATATTTTTGCATTTTCCCAGGAAAAATATGAAATTTTAACAATTTTTTTCAACCACAGAGGGGTTCTTTATATACTATATATTGTGCTAAATATATATAAACAGCTCGTATGGCCGCCGCCGCCACTAAACGATGATCTGAGGGACCGAAGAAGCCACGCCTTTGACTCGCGGCTGTCATGCGGGTTAGCATCACTACATTGCGCATGATCTCATCCCAGCGAGCCCAACCCTCCCGGAAAATGGCCTCGTCAGGGCTCTCCATAACAGAGAAAAACTCAGCAAAGTCATCCACAATGATAATGGTTTATTATTCCAAAGGGCAAATGTATGGAGGTAGTAGTGAGCGTCCAGGACTTGCGCTAATCGATTCAGTGTCCATAAGTTTGTGAAAAATGATGCCGAGAAACTCAAAAACCTTGAAAACCCACTTTCAAAGTAGGTGGTGATTTAGCCACATACCCACCGCCGTATGCCGTCCACCGTCCGTCCGTTCTTGCAAGCAAGCACAAAAAAATCAAAATTCGAAATTTCCTTTTGGTGAAAATGTATATTTAAAAGACAATTTTCCGAAGTTTTTCGGGTTCCAGTCGGTAAGGTACTTTCCACTAAATTTTGGAGGCTAATTTAAGTTTTTTTTTCTATGACCTTTGCAAATGACGATATTTTGTTTCTGATGATCCCCATTTTGAGGAGTCAATAATCAGAAAAAATTAATCTGCAGATGAGTAGTACGTCATTGCTCTTCTGTGATACGAAAATACCTCCTCAGGCCTCAAATGTCATTGAACTGGTGAAACTGGTAGGGTAGCCAAAAATCCATCCTAAGAGAATAATTCTGACTGAAGGAACAGATAATTTTACCATCAGGATGACGCACAAACATCATTATGCCAAATGGTGAACAACTCACGCTAACAGCAGTACTTCAGTGGAAGCAAAAAGTTTTTTTATGTGATATTAAAAAACTTTTTAAATCTCAGCAACATTGAAAATACAGCGGATGGAAGCACCTGCGTTTGGCAATAAAAGTGATGAAGCATTCGATGCAGGTGTATGTTTCTCATGTCCACCCTGCGCGGGGGTGTGGAGCCCAAAAGCCGTGAGATGACGCACGAATTTCTCCTCCTATTCCGAACCAAGCCTTATACGAACTCATCCTACGCTATGGATAATCTGTATTCTTGTTCAGGTGGGAGAAACGAGAAAATGATTCCATCGTTCTAAATCCCACGCTTGGTAAACAACTTGAAAACACATCTTGTTATGGTTTTCGAACCATCATTCAAAACTGAACGAATAAGGGCATCGAGAGTGTTTCTGTAGCTTCATGTACACCATAGTGAGTTACTAACTGTAATTTTTGATTCATTACCTCTAAATGGTAGCCTTTCGATTTCAAGACTGAGGAAAAATACGATTTCCTCCGTAAATTTGATATCCTGACATCCAGGTGTTGAGTTTGGGAACAGAAATGTATGTTCGCCATCCTTGCTGTTCATTGTATGCTCGTACAAATCCTAAACAGAAGTCAGTAACATCATTTATGTTACAGTCCCCCCCCCCCCCCCGAGATCTTTCAACTCCCATCACCCAAAACGGCGATGGAGTGTCGAAAAAGTATTTCCTGAAAATGGGTTGGCCAACACCTTGGCCAGTGCTGTGCTGAAGGGAAGAAACTTGTATTGCGGCTTTATTGACTTCGAGAGGGCTTTTGATAGTGTTTCTAGTGGCCTCTCGTTGAGCGAATTGAGCTCAATGAGTGCTCGGTTCATCAATATAGTAAGGAACTGTTTTGAATAGTCAGCCTTCTCTGTTAGGGCTGGATAGTGAGTCCACTAACTCCTAAGACCTCTCATCTGGGATTCTCCAGGGCGACATTCTATCCCACATTCTCTTCGCGTTATTTGTCTCTAATTTTGATGCGTTTTATGCTTCCTGAGGGGTTGAAGGAGTCAGCATTGATGGCTCAACTTTGCTTATCTTGATTTTTTATGTAGATGACCTGGCGCTGGTTGCTGATACCCCTCGTAATATGAATCGTGCCATGGCGGCTTTATACAAGTACTGCCTTGAGAAACCGACATGTAGTGAATGCAGCCAAGTCAAAGGTGGTCTTTCATTGGAAGGGGAGGACGACTCAGCAGAGAGAGTGGTGTTGTCTCAGAGAAGTTGGGTAAACAAGGAAACTGCGGCTTATAGCAATCTGGCCAGTCATTTTTAAGTCCCAATCTGCGTCTGTGGAGGCTTGGCGGGGGGCGAGCACACTGCTTTCTGGCACCAAGGTCTGGGCTCGCTTATATGCAGAGATATTGGAACGTGACAAGGTCAGAGCCTTTGAGCCTTTGATGAGTCTCGCCTTCAACACACCGAGCTACGTGGTTAGACTGGAGCTGGGCAACAGCCATCAGGTATTTGGAGGGCAGAGCTGTTGGATTACGTTGGTGGATATACCCATGGACAGACTGCCAGAGTTTGCTTCAAGAGGCTTGTACAACTTTCCTGTCGTAAAATTCAACTAGGCTCTTCAATTGAGGGACTTTCTTGGGAACGGGTATAAGAGACTTCAGGACTTCAAAAAATATGATGGTGATTGGGAAGGCCAAAAATATTTTTTGACACCCTACTTACCTGCCTATATCACAACGACTTGGAGAGGGCTGCTGAATGGAATAAGGTTTCTTGCATGGCTGCAGAGTCTTCCGTCCTTACTGCCCAAGAAGTTCATCTCTTAAGTAAGGACAGTCGCTCTTGTACCTATCAGGTAATTCCCCCCTGCTCTTCAAGAGACTCCTGTGCAATTGGGTACGCAACCCAGTCTTACCCAGCCTAACCCTACGACGAGTTTTTAACTACCTCGTTAGCACCAATCGTGGTAGGATCTGCAACATCAACTACAGCCCTGACGCGGTGCTTCTTTTTGGTGTCTAAAACTGCGCCCAAAAGTTTTTTTGGATGCCCCTTCCTTTGACGCGGGCTCATTTCTGTCCTTCTGTCCTCTTCAGGGTAGTGAAAAGTTTGTGGGTTTTTTTATATGAAGGCGTCCATCAAAGTGCCAACATTATAATTTAGAAATCCTTCTTTGAATGAGTAGTATGAAGATACCTCGACCAATAAATCAATCATCTTCTTCGGGATTTCAGGGGAATCTCGGCGAGTGGGGTGTAATCATTTTCCATTATTAGACGCAGATCAGATCGAGATATTACCCCCGGAAAGACAGGTCACCCCGAGAACAAAATATCATCAGAACAATTTATCACGGTGGGGATAATTTGGTTCGGTTTATGTCGTTTGGAAGCCTATGATGCATGATAATTTCGGTGGCTGATATTTGCAAATGGCTTGTGTGACCATTATAACTCAAGTTGAAACCTAATTCATATCATTCTCAAGGTTCGCTCAAGAAGCAATCACAATTCACAAATTATGTGGGCCGTTCGTGCCCACTCAACACCTTGTGTTCAGGACTTGAAAAGAAAGAGAAATATTGAGTTAACTTTTGATATTTTTTAATTTTTTTGTAAGGCAAAATCGTTCGGTTTGAAAGAATTTTCTGTTTAAGGGTTGGTCATCACGCAAAAAGAAGATGACCATTTGCTGTGTTAATCTGTCACGTAAGATCTTCCATCTGTTGATCAGCAGGGCCAAGCCTTCGGTTGCGCGGGTTGCGCTCCTTGATCGGTCGCTTGCGAGGTCACGTGTGGGATCCTCACCCACTACACCTGTCGTCCCACGTGTTACTACCCACTTGCCCGCTAAAGTCCGTTCTGCATCCACCCAAAATGAATGAACCCGTTCTCAACCCCACCTGAGGGAATCAGCCCTTATTTGCATAATACGTTTTTTCTAAAAGTCATTTTCCATTTACCGGTTTTCTAGATCCCGATCGTCCGATTTTCTTAATGAACGTGAGCAATTAACCGACTTATTTCTCCCCTTCGGACGCCCTCTTGTGGACGGAAGCCGTGGGCGACGGTGAAGGAACCCTGAAAGTGGTTTAAAATTCAGCGCAGATTTACTGTATGGGCGTAACTGAAAGACCGATACGAATTATAAAATAATAAGTCGCTTTGTAATAATACTCCATGTCAACCTCAGTTTTGAAATGACTGCGTTACATACAAGAGCGAGAAGGGTGCGTATTTGCCAATACCAAAAATCTGCAAATTCTTACACAAGGGTTGGTTATTCCTCGAATGGGGAAACAGTGGGTGTGGCGGGTCCCAGACACATTCCAATCGATTCAGGGTCCAAAATTTAGTGGAAAATGATACCCCACACGCCTAGGAAGCAGAAATCCCAAAAACACATAATCAAATTGGGTAATAAATACCCAATTTGACCCATAACTTCTTCCAGTGGGTGCCAATTGTTCTGGGACCCATTTTATTGGATTCAGAGTCCAAAATTTAGTGGAAAATGACACCCCACTCGCCTAAATCACCCAAAAATCTCTAAAATCCATTTTTCGAAAAACACATTTTGACTCATACCCCTCCAAATTTGGTCCGATCGGGCTGAAAAGTTTCGAGGACCCATCTCGGCTGGGAACAGACCCCTGACCCAAATTTCAGATTTTTAGAAAATTTTCGACTACCGTCGGCGTGGACGGCGGACGGACATTTGCTAATTTTTATCCAGACCCGCCCAGAAAAAATTTTTGGGCCGAATCGGAGAGACTTTTTGTATGAAAACGTAGGTTGATTATTCAAAGAATAACCTTGAGTGCCATTTGTCTGAACTAAGAGAGAGCGATTTTCTGCTCATTTCACTTTTCGCAAGCACGTTGGAGAAATATTCTCCATATCGAGACTTTGCGGTGAAGGCAAAATATGGTGAAGCTGACCAAAATGCGAGGAAATTTCCACACTTTTCTTCTTCCAAGCAGGCGGATACTAAGCAGAAGAGGAATGCTTGAGGGGACTTCCGAACGTGAGTGGCTCGAGGCGGCTAAAATGTGGCCATATGGCGGTCGTTTTGTGAAATGGAAGATACAATCCGGTCTTCCTCTTTTGGAGCAGTCGTGATTGGGCCAACAATAAGAAATGTGACGTAATAACGTCGAAACCGCGCGAGGACGATAAATAAGCACCTCCAACACCCCCATGGTGGATTTATTTCTTCCTGTTTGTTTCATTTTTGTGTCTGATTTGACCTTCGGCACCCCTATAGGAGAAATTAAGACGTTTAAGAGCGAAATGTGCGTTTGACGTGAGCTATCACGATACTGTCTTGGTACATCATTAGAAACCTCAGATTTGATTCAAAGTTGCATTGCGTGAGAGAACAGGTGGCCGATGGGCAGCTCCTGCAGGCAGTTGCTCAATCGAACTCATTGAAGAGAATCGGGCACCATTCAGCCGGCCCACGGGTCGCTGCAGGGGCGGCCAACGTTCACCTTACGTCCCACGCACAAGGACGACGACTTCGGCGACACTGGAGGACCGAAGTAGACCGTCGCTTTCTTATTTACCTTCTATTCATATTTGCAGACTTGTCGCGAGAGCGAAGAGCAACATAAAGAGAAAGAAACGACGAGGGGAGGGTGTAGGGCGGTATGTAACGAACAAGTCCTCACCTCAGCCACCAGAACTAACAAGGCCGTCCGCGTAGTGTTGTGTCGTCACACCCCTTAGCGAGTCTGTTTATAGAAAGTCATTCACTCAAGATCTCCGAAGTTCTCGAGGGCTGAAACCATCATAATATTTATCCCAAGCTCATGCAAATGTATTCTGTACCCGAAATTTAACAGAAACTGATACCCTGCACGCCTTTGTACTCAAAACGCTGCAAATTCTTACACACGGGTTGGTTATTCCTCGAACCAGGCGCATGGAGACTAATTTAAACCTAGAACCAGGCACGTAGAGATTTTTTTCTTCAACATGGGGAAAATGGGAGAAACAGTGTGTGCCTCACATCTCCCTCATCCGGGGTCCCGGATCCATTCCAATCGATTCAGGGTCCAACATTTAGTGGAAAATGATACCCCACACGCCTAGGTACCAGAGATCTCGAAAACAGACATTCGAAATGGGTAGATAGGTACCCATTTTGACTCATAACCTCATACAGAGGGCGCCAATCGTTTCGGGATTCATTTAATTGGATTCAGCGTCCAAAAGTTAGTGGAACCATAACCCACACGCCTAGGTCCCAGGAAATCTGGAAAACACATTCGAAAA
>CM034003.1:9301439-9338376 GCA_019603395.1 Cyrtorhinus lividipennis | reverse complement strand
CCCATTGGAAGAGGTTATGGGTCAAAATGGGTATCTATTACCCATTTTGAATATGTGTATTCGACATTTCTGCTACCTACGCGTGTAGGGTATGATTTTCCACTAACTTTTACACGCTGAATCCAATGTGACGGGTCCCGGAACAATTGGTGCCCTCTGGATGAGGCTATGGGTCAAAATGGGTACCGATCTACCCATTTCGAAGGTGTGTTTTTGAGATTTCTGTAACCCTAGGCGTGTGGGGTATCATTTTCCACTAAATTTTGGACCCTGAATCGATTGGAATGGGTCCGGGACCCGCCACACCCACTGCTTCCCCCATTTTCCCCATGTTGAAGAAATTAATCCACATGCGCCTTGTCCGAGGAATAACCAACCCGTTTGTATGAATTTGCAGCGTTTTAAATGTTTGTGAAGGGCAACGGACATCTGTTTCTTTATTATCAGATAATTATTTAGCTAAATGTCATCAAGACATGGTCTCTCCATCTTCAGTTTCTCCTCCATGACAGAATCCGTGCTTTCACTCGAGCCATGCGTTGTTGAAATGAGCGCGACACTCGATCGTCCGGAATAGGGAACGCTCTTGAACCCGAAGAAGGTAACTAAACCAAGAGGTCGCATTGTTGCTTCGTAAGTAGAGCGATTCTCACTGGGTAATGTTGTGTTACTCACGTGATGATGCTAGGCCCATTGTATTAGGGATTCGAAACTGGTATGCTGAGCGGGGACTTCTGAGAACTTAGAGATCAGCCGGGAAACAGCTTTGATGTGAATTCAGCTTGGAAGTTCATCGGTTTTGGCTTCTCATAACGAGAATCGCCTTTCTGACATCTTGATTCGAAGTGTACCCTCCTTGTGATTACGAGCTCAATTGAAACGCAGTTTGAGAAATACATTAGATCAAAGCTTGAGATCGAAAAAGATCAAGAGCTTTATTCCCTCATGGTTTATATATTTGTCGTTCCGTCACGTCAAGACTTAACTACCCCACGATGATAGGTCATGCCGTAATTTCCCGAGTTTATCTTTTGAAACGAATTCGGAGCGGGCCGCCAAAACATATTTGAACGAGACCGAAGAAAAGTATCTTAGAAAACCCCAAGACAAGGTGCACCTTTAGGAACATAGAGCGTCGAGGAGAACTTCCTACACACTACATATCCCACGCTCGTCACATTGCCAGGGACGAAGTGCATTCCGGGAGATTTCGCAATAAGTTCGCAATAAGATAGAAATCGTCGTTCAAAGTCTTTTACCGCCCAGCCCACAGGAGACAAAAAAAAATTGTTCGTTTTCGAAAACACTTCATTCTTCAAAAATGTCTGATATTTCGGTGTCCCTGTGTGTTATAACGAGGATTGAGCTCAAATAATTCAAAATATTATTGTCATTATTATTGGCAAACGCCCGCAGCCTGATGCGATTCACTGACAAGAGATACAGTCTGACAGTCTTATTCCATGCTTTTATCAGCAACCTGCGTCTTTATACGCCGTCGACGACATCTAGGAAGCAGCTAATAAATATAATGGTGCCTTTGAATTGAGTTTTCTTTCTATGGTTTTTGTTTGCCGTTGGCAAATTTAAATAATTGTTTATTCGTGTTTTCCGATGCAATAGACTCGGATTATGACATGGCCACTAAAACGCGAATTCTATTTTGCCTACAACGATTAATGAAATCATATGAGAATCCTCGAACCAGGCGCATGGAGACTCATTTCTTCAACATGGGGAAAATGGGGGACTCATTCCACTCGATTCAGGGTCCAAAATTTAGTGGAAAATGATACCCCGCACATCTAGATTGCCAAGAATCTCAAAAATCCATTTTTCGAAATACACCATTTTTGACCCCTACCCCACCCAAATTTGGTCCGATCGCTTCAAGGACGAGAAACGGGTCCCTGACAAAAATTTCAGATTTTTAGAAAATTGTCTACAACCAAAATTTGCTAATTTTGATCTAGACACCTTGAATCGTCCAAAAAAATTGTGAGCCAAATCGGTGAGATGGACTTTTTGCATGAAAACAGGTTGATTATTCAAGGAATAACCGACCAAAAACGTCACACTAACGACTTCACGAGTTGGAAGCGTGAAATCCAAAAACAATCCATTAGGCGTTTTCGACGGCGTTTTCCACCGAAACTAACAATTTCAATAGCTCCTGCGAGAATGTTTGAACCATGAAAGTCCCCATCTCGCCAAATTCTGTTGTTAGGGAGAGTCAGAACTGTCAGGCATACAAAATAAAAATGCTGTCAGGCACTAACCAACCCATTTGCATGGCCATGAAACCTTGGCACATTTTCATAAAACGCTGCAAATTCTTACACGCGGGTAAGTTATTTCTCGGACCAGACGCATGGATACTCATTTCATCAACATGGGAAAAATGGAAACAGTGGGTGTGGCGGGTCCCGGACCCATTTCAATCGATCAAGGGTCCAGGATTTAGTGGGAAATGATACCCCACACCCCTAGATTGCCAAAAATCATTAAAATTCATTTTTCGAAAAAATTTCAATCCATTTTGAAATGTTTCGAGATTTCTGGTACCTAGGCTAAGACAGTCTAAGAGTAACATACACGGGACACCAATATTGATTCAAATCACATCACAAGTAATAAAATACACGTTATATTACCCCAAATTGCCCATGACCGGTGATAAAACAATGCGAAAAGAGAATACTGATGACAAAAAGAACGTATCCAGGAAAATGACGTATGTTAGGAGGCAATTCGGTAATAAAGGTAATGAAATATGCTATCAAAGATGACATTTTCCACATCACCTTGCTTATCTTGATAATAATGGTCGATAAAACCCATTTCCGCGTCCGTAGGAACAATCCATCTACAAACGAATTATTTGTCACATTTTATTCCATTGATGTCTCCGCAATGAAAAATGGGTGTTTTGTACAACTCAGAAACCAAAATATTTATACAGCTCCTCTACTTAGTGACTTGGAACGTGAATATAGGTAATATCGCCCATAGTTTTCAATGATATTTATCCAATGATAATTTTGTTTATTGGTTGTGTTGTATTTTTGCCATAATTTTCACCCTGTCATTTTCGATGATCCTGAACTAACGATTGTCACAGAAAATGAGAAACAATCGATATAACTGTTGTTAAACGATATTGGAAATTGGAGGCGTTTTGATGTAGAATAGAATCAATTTTCGGATCGAATAATGGTTTTTTGAGGCATCATCATTACTAATAATAAAATTACATCAATTCCTCCCTTAGCTTTTGTTCTGCTTGTCATTTAGTTGAGGAACAACACACCTACTTCTTCAAATCTGCCTACTTTTGAGAATCCATTCAATTAGGGGACCAAGGGCAGGTTTTGGGTGTGAATATCATCTCGTACCTACACGTTTTTTCGTGTGGAACTGAAAATAATTTAAAAGAATTTTAATCGATACTAGGTAATTTACAATGATTAGTATTTCATACCGGGTGATTGTTGCATCTAATTTTAAAAAAATCTGCAAATTCTTACACACGGGTTGGTTATTCCTCGAATGGGGGAAGCAGTGGGTGTGGCGGGTCTCAGACCCATTCCAATCGATTCAGGTCCAAAATTTAGTGGTATAGGATACCCCACACGCCCAGGTACCAGAAATCCTGACACATACCAAATGGGTGGATACGTACCCATTTTGACCCATAACTTCTTCCGGTGGTGCCAATCGTTCTGGGACACACATCATTGAATTCAGCGTCCAAAATTTAGTGGAAAATGATACCCCACACGCCTAGTGCAGAAATCCCGAAACACATATTCGAGATGGTGTATCTATGGGGCACTACGACACTAATTTACAATAAATAATATTGAGAAAACGTAGGTAATTTAGAAGGCTATTATAATAATTGTATCAAATTAATTGAATGGTACGAATAAAAAGCTCGACAGTAAAAAGAATTGTAGGCAACTGCTCAAAATTGGTTGCTAAGTTTAACAGCTGGTATAAACAAGATATGACGATGTGTTTTGTTTGTCTATTCGTCTGAAGTCACCCACATGGGTAATAAATACCCAATTTGACCCTTACTTCTTCCAGTGGGTGCCAATTGTTCTGGGACCCTTTTATTGGATTCAGCGTCCAAATTTAGTGGAAAATGACACCCCCCTCGCCTAAATCACCCAAAATCTCGAAAATCCATTTTTCAAAAAACACATTTTTACCCCTACCCCCTCCAAATTTGGTCCGATCGGGCTGAAAAGTTTCGAGGACCCATCTCGCTGGGAACACCCCTGACCCAAATTTCAGATTTTTTGAACATTTTCTACTACCAAAAACGGCGTGGACAATGGACGGCGTACGGCGGACGGCGGACGGGGACGGCGTACGGCGTACGGCGTACGGCGGACGGCGGACGACATTGACCTTTTTTGATCAGGACTCATGAAACGTCCAGAAAAAAATTTTGAGCCGAATCGGAGAGGTTGACCATTATCATGAAAACATAGGTTATTATTCAAGGAATAACCAACCAAAATTGAAGTAACGCAGTCAACTAATCATTTGATCTATACCTGGTACTCCAGTAATAGATTGTCTTACGCCTTTGTGGTACCAATGCCTCAGTGTTGCCCCTATTTCGGTAAAATTACGCAATTCTTGTGACTCGTCCGGTCCCGATCAAGATGTCATCGGAAAGTGCCTCAAACTGCTCACTGGAATCCAGGAGTTACGTGTGACTCAGGAGCCGGTCTTCTGTATGACTAACTAACCAGAAGAGACACGACGTCGTCGAGTCAAGGTTACTCATGACATTCACACTAACGGCTTAAATTAGGAAAATAAACGCTGAAAATCCCTTCACAGGGTTGGTTTATTCCTCGGACCTGATGCATGGAGACTCATTTTAATTGATTCAACGTCCAAATTTAGCGGAAAATGATACCCCACAGTACCGGAAATCTCAAAAAGCCACTTTTTCAGTTTGAATTTAGTGGAAAATGATACCCCACACACCTAGATTGCGAAAAATCTCAAAAATCCATTTTTCGAAATTCACATATTTACCCCTACCCCACCCAAATTTGGTCCGATCAGGTTGAAAAGTTTCGAGGACCAACTAGAGACATGAAGGGACCGAAATTCCAGATTTTTTGAATAATTTCTACCAAAGTCAGCGTGGACGTCGTACGGCGGACGGACCTTTTTGGTTGGTTATTCCTCGAATAATCAACCTATGTTTTCATGATAATGGTCAACCTCTCCGATTTGGCTCAAAATTTTTTTCTGGACGTTTCATGATGTCCTGATTAAAGAAGGTCGATGTCCGTCCGCCGTACGCCGTACGTTGTACGCTGTACGCCGTCCATGTTCCGCGCCGTTTTTGGTAGTAGAAAATGTTCTAAAAATCTGAAATTTGGGTCAGGGGTCTGTTCCCAGCCGAGATGGGTCCTCGAAACTTTTCAGCCCGATCGGACCAAATTTGGAGGGGGTAGGGGTCAAAATGTGTTTTTTGAAAAATGGATTTTCGAGATTTTGGGTGATTTAGGCGAGTGGGGTGTCATTTTCCACTAAATGTTGGACACTGAATCCAATGAAAAGGGTCCCAGAACGATTGGCACCTAGTGGAAGAGGTAATGGGTCAAAATAGGTAATTATTACCCATTTTGAATATGTGTCTTCAGAATTTCTAGTACCTAGGCGTGTGGGGTATCATTTTCCACTAAATTTTGGACCCTGAATCGATTGGAATGGGTCTGGGACCCACCACACCCACTGTTTCCCCCATTCGAGGAATAACCAACCCGTGTGTAAGAATTTGCAGATTTTTGATCTAGACACCATAAAACGTTGCACGACTTTTTGCACGAAAACATAGGTTGATAAAATAACCAACCAAAAGTGATGAATTTTCTTGCTGGTTCACAAAACAATGTTAAAGTTGTTAGATATTGATGTGCCACAATTACTGTATAAACTACCAACAGTTGGAAGATTATTTTTGTGTACACACATCATAATCTGGGACTCGGCGATAAAGCTCGAAACATTGTTCTTGTTAAGGCCGCAAGACAGTCTGGTCAAACTCTCGTACCACGTTAGAAATGAAAGAAGAAACGAGAATGATAGCACCAGGAGAGGAATTAACGTAGAACAGGCTTAACCCTCGGGGGTTCCACGAGGTGTCGGACTTCCTTGACCTTTTCCCGAGAAGTGTTCTCCCGTTTCAAAAACCGAACAAGAAGTGTGGTTTCCGATGTAAATGAAGGCTCTCAAAGGGGTAAAAGGGCTGTTGTAGACCTGCTGAGAATGTTCCTCCAAAACCAGAATTGATTTTTGGTTGGTTATTCCTTGAATAATCAACTTATGTTTTCATGCAAAAGGTCAACCTCCCCGATTCGGCTCAAATATTTTTTCTGGACGTTTCATGGTGTCTAGATCAAAACCCTGCAAATTATTACGCATCCAATAAGAGACCAACAAATTCTACGATTGGAGCCCCAATACTCGGGGAACAGTAGTCTCACAATTGGACAACAACAGTTCTACAAAGGAATTTTGTGTACATTGAATTCCACTGTTCCAATTTATTGGTTCAACATAGGAGGAAATTGTGGATTTTTCAAACATAACTAATATAATGAAATTGGCTTCCAACTACTCTCTTTAGAATATCGTGCTGCTCATGGGCATCAGATGGTATTGGATAGCCCCAACATTTTACAGTATACGTTTCATATTTTAAACACTGCCAATTCTTCCACGATGGTTATTGGTTGGTTATTCCTTGGCTAATCAACCTTTTTCATACAAAATGTCAACCTCTCCGATTATGGTTGTTTTTGGCCCAAAATTTTTTTCTGGACGTTTCAAGGTGTCTAGATCAACATTAGCGAATGTCCGTCCGCCGTACGCCGTCCATTGTCCGCGCCATTTTTGGTAGTAGAAAATCTAAAAATCTGAAATCTGGGTCAGGGGTCTGTTCCGGGCCTAGGACGGTCCTAGACATTTTTCAGCCCGATCGGACCAAATTTGGGCGGGGTAGGGGTCAAAACGTGTTTTTAAAAAATGGATTTTTTGAGATTTTGGGCGATCTATACGAGTAGGGTATCATTTTCCACTAAATTTTGGACGCCGAATTCAATGATGTGGGTCTCAGAACGATTGGCATCACTGGAAGAAGTTATGGGTCAAAATGGGGGTATCCCCCATTTTGTATGCGTCGGGATTTCTGGTGCCTAGGCGTGTGGGGTATCATTTTCCACTAAATTTTGGACCCTGAATAAATTGGAATAGGTCCGGGACCCGCCACACCCACTGTTTCCCCCATTCGTTTATAAACAGTAGGTAATATTATGAGGAAACTGTTCCGAAACTGCATATTTATATGACATACGACATAACATCCGAATGATAGTGAGTAAGATTAGAGAATTCCCAACAATTGGAACCTACCGTAAGGTTGATCATAATGTCATATCACCGCATGTGCAGGCGCTTATCGCAATGCTCTAAGTAGAAAGTTAGTGACTTCTATGTTAATTATTGGAAGATAATTTTCTCTCACGTCTCAGCCCGAGCAGAAGGATAAACCTTCTAAATTAAATACTTATTTCCTATTTTACCAAGGTAAGAAAACCTTCGACAATCCAATAACTAAAATTAACTTCTTTTAATCAAAATTCGAATCTCTTTTTGCATCATTTGACTCATTATTTTGAAGAAGATTTCGTTTGAAGCAAAAATACTTTACGTATACTTTGCCATTGATCAAGTCTTGTCAAGTGTTTGTGAGACGTGGTGAGCAAGCAATACTACCTATCGTCAACAGTAAAAGAGTATGAAAATTGATATACACAACAAAGGATATTGCTTTAGTGTCGCCCACCCTCACGAGAGAACGTTCATAAAATCCCGTTTAGGTTTCCCTTCTGAACCGTTTAGTGCGAGTGATTCATTCTCAGTTTTATGGCTGCGGCGTCGAATGATCTACAGCGTTTTAAATACAAATTGCGTCCAGGTGTGTTCAAAATGGCAGCCGAGGAGAAAAAGAAAACAGTTCATTTCAAGGGAGACCAGCATCACTTTCTTAATTGAATGAGGTTGAAATCAATTTATTGAGTATTAATAAGTATTTTTTTTAGTGGAGGCGGGCGATTAGAATCAATAAATAGGCGATAAAACTAATTATCTCCTGTCCCAGCCACTAGGCTGAAAATGTAGCGCGAAAGAAACATCAGCCTCAAGCCGATGGTTGTGTCTAAATAGAGAAACCGCGAGTGGCTCCTCGCAGGCCAATTAGCCCGAGGGTTCGTAAACAAGTTGGAAGCTCCTCAAACAGATTTTGCCGGGAGGATCGCAATAATCGCTCGGTTCGCAGGGTTATTCGGGACGGCTCGTCAAAATTGACGAGGGAATGTGACCATCGAGTAATGGGGATCGTTCATTTGGTGCACTCGACCGTTCTTATCTGACTGTTTTGTTTGAGATTGCTCTCTAGAAATAGCTGGGACACACAGAACAGATGGGTTTTATTCGGGCCGCTTTTATCCTGTGACCGATGCGGTGAAGACCTGCTGCATACTAGGAGTATCTAACCAGTCGCAACTGGTACAGTGATGCTATTTTTCCAGTGATAGTAGTTGAAACAAGTTGAATAAACGCTGCAAATTCCTTCACAGGGGTTGGCTATTCCTCGGACAAGGAATAATCCACCAATTGATTCAGCATCCAAAGTTAGTGCAAATGATACCTGGCACGCCTAGGTACCAGAAATCTCAAAAACTCACGTTCAAAGTAGTTATGTAAGCCCCCAGGCTTGCTGCCTCCAGAAGGCCAGAAGGGAGGGAGCATGCGCCAGGATGTGCGCGCAGCTCCTGCCCAGACGTCGCATTTTGGAGAGAGGCCCAGCGCTCACTCGTTGCTAAGGTGCCCAACTGGGTGGTCGTGCCCCTCCGACTGGGGGGCCCAAAATGTTGGAGTCATATATTCTTGTAATCCTGTCGTGCAAGTGCGACTCACTCAGTCCATCCTGGCTTTGTCCTGTGCTCGCTCTGAAGTGAACTCTGCTGAAATCAACTGAAGCTGTAATATTGTGTTCCCCATGAGATAAAGGACTCAAGTTAATAAGCCTCGCTGTGTACCTGCGGGACAGCGTGCTCCCTCCGCCGTTTTTGTCAGCCGGTATTGTTGCACTTGCTCATTAAATTGTATTTCATGTATATCATAATGTCATGTATCTTGTATTAATTGTATTTTACGCTCCACATGTTGTCTGATTTACTTTGTCAAATTACTTTGTCTTGTATCAATTCTAGCCCAGGTTGAAGCATATTCTCCTTTGCAACGAGTCCTTATTTTCAATTATAATTCAGTTTGTATCAATGTATTTTATGCTCATCCTTGGTATCCCTAGTTGCTCAGTCGTAAGTCTTGGACTTACATCCCGTATCCTCTCGCTAGGTCCCTTCCAAATTCTCCGAAGAAACCCGAATTAAATCATAGTAAATTCATAACAGATTTTAATTCGAGAGAGGCTTACAGTTACATAGATGGATACCCATTTTGACCCATGACCTCTTCCGGTGGGTGCCAATCGTTCCGGGGCCCGTCTCATTGGATTTACCGTCCAAAAGTTAGTGGAAAATGATTCCCCAAACAAATTTTGGGCCGAATCGGAGAGATTGACTTTTTGCATGAAAATTAAAAAAATGAAAAGGAATAACCAACCAAAACGACGCCCCATTCTAACCCAGCATGAGGCAGCACGACCGGTGTTTGCCAATTGGGCAGGGATTTCTCAAAAAATTGCCAACTGGACTGCTACCCTCCCAGTACCTTTACCTTACAATGTACACTAAGCCTCTGTCTTCAATCAAGTCTGTCACCGTTCCTGTCACAAAAGTGACCAAGCGTGAAGACTGAACGAAATTCCATAGTAAATTAAGTTTACAGTGAGTTTACATGCCATGTGGATCAGCTGAACAGGGTGTACCGTGCGTTCCTACATTACCTGACCTATATGCATAGCTGTACTTTATCAAATCGATGAATCATTATAACATTGTCAGTGCTGACGTATATATTATATATTATATTATATAATATTGGGTATATATTACCCATTTTAGGGGCGCTCGGTGGTCTAGTGGAATAGACGAAGGATTGGTGTGGTACTCCGAGCGGCCAGGGTTCGAATCCTGGCTAGAGCAACTTGTTTGTCTTGACCCTCATATTCGTCCTCTTCACTTAAGGGGGTGAGGCAATAAGTAGCCACGAGCGAAATCGTCAGATCAATTTACGATCCTCTTTGGAGGACGGTTGACGACGTCCGCGACACCTGACCAAGGTAGTCGGACGAAAATCCAAGGTGAAAGTCCTTGTTTACCTTACCTTACCTTACCTTACCTTACCAGTGAGTTTACATGGACGCGGTTTTTCCGTTGGTCCGTTGGGCGGCAAACGCGTTCGGCCATCTGATTGGCTCCACGGGTCTATCACAGCTGCCGCAGGTGAACTTTTGAAGCGGTCTGTATACATCAAATCATTTTGATATTTGCCGCAGTCACGCATGCGCAGTGGGTCTCGGCGCAGCTTTCCCAGCTCTTTCCGTCGTCACATGTTATATCATTTTTGTTATCTCCGATTTGCCACCAATCAGCTCCACGAACGCGCTTGCCGCACCGCATCCATGTAAACACCCAAACTCAAAACGTATTTCCCCCAACATTCTACCGCAGTTGCCGCTAACGGAGAAACCGCGTCCATGTGAACCCAGCTTCATTGGTGTTACTCAGGACACAACTAAAGAAGTGCGGGCTCTCTCCAGCTGCGCCTCTAGACCAGTAGAAAGATAAGCCAGCAGAGGACGTCCATCTACTTCACCCTCCAAAACGAAATGAGCATTCTAGCTATATCATCAGCGAACGGACATGTGCCCCATGTTGTCACACCACTGACGACGTCACACTAGCAGCCTCCATGGTACCAGTGTTGACAATTTAAGAGAAACAGGCCATCATTGTGTAGGTTAGTTCGTCCACAATGGTCGTTTATTGAGCAAATGATTATGAAAGAATTGTTGTATCCTACTATTGAGCTTCTAACAAAAGTATTTAGGGCCTAGGTTGTTGTCAGAACAGAACGAGTCTACGATCAAGATTTTCTCAGTAGTTAGATTCGTACTGGTTGTTGACGGTGGCCCAAGCTTGAAGATGGAAATATTTTAGCCGAAAGCTCAGTTTTAGGACGATCATCTCTGAACCGTCTCGCTCGCATTTGACATCGGTTGTCGACAGTAAAAAGCGAGTTTCCGATCGATTTTCAGAATGATTTTAAAGAATCCAAAAATGTTCGGAATTCAGGCTGAAAATCTGTTTCATTTCTCTCCTTATTTCTTCTGCTGCCGTTATTTTTCAATGGTCCACAAACACGTTAGAACCGGTGGTCTTGCACATGGCCGTGACTTCGTTAAATTTGTGTCGCTCTACAAGCGTTACACACTTGAATTCAGCGCCTCGAGTACAATGAAAATCGGCGCTAGATAAATATTTACAAGGTTCGGTAGAGGTGAGCTTCGAGTTCGTGATAGCCCGAGAGGTGTTGCTGGGTATCCCGTGACTTCTAAACTGAATAGGGCTCCTTGGATCCTCCGGGCAGACTGGGTTGTATTTATTCCGCGAGTTCACCGGTCTCTTATTGTAAGACCCTTCCAGAGGTCGTGATGGGGTTAGATGATAAAACGACATCTTTAGTAGGGAGTTCGGCCACTTATCTCAACCGAAGGGTTTTCCTCTTCCGTTACTGGTTATACCGTTTTTGGTTCGGTGAGTTCACGATAAGATACAATTTTTTCGTTGCTTTAGACGCATTCAAGACATCTCAGGGGGTTTCAAGATCATTTACCGAACCAATGAATTTGTAGGAGATCTCGTTCGAACGTCCAAATCTCGCTTGTCGCCTGTGATTTCTTTGTCACCGTTTGCAAAATACGAAAGAATCAGAATCTCGTACACGTGAGCCCCTCAGAGTTGACTAAGGAGAGCCACCTGCTGAAGAAAGTTGACACAACTCGTGATGTTTTATTTACAAGACAAACACAGCCGTCGGGCGAACCCTTTCAAGACTTCAAAATTGGTTAAGACTAAATAGAGAACCAGCATGGCTTCAGGTTGTCTTCTCACTTGTATAAGCTCACACCGTCGCAGCATCGTTTAAGGTGAAGATGGAAAGAACATTATTTGGAGATTTTTCTGAAAAAATTTTGAGGTTAAAAAAACTTGAGCCCTAATGACGCGTTGTCCGCAAGGAAAAGAAAAAAAATATATATATTATTGATTCAAAAGTTGTTAGCCTACAGGCGCTTCTTGGATCGATAGCTCAGAAACTTAGTTTGAAATCATTATTATTATTATTATCGACTCACCCCTGGTAGTAGATGAAGGAAAACACTTCAGAATTCTTATTAAACGTTTTAATGTTCACAAGGTAGGCACTTGATCAGAGGAAGAGACAGAGGCGATACATAAGATGCATAAGCGGCAAGGAGTTGGGATACAACTGCCAGAAAAGTAGGACAAAATGACTGTGCAGATCTTATCCACAGCCTTCTAAATGAAGCTATAGTACTCAAGATATTTTACTCTATTTTTGACATCCTGATGCATATTATCAATTCAGACAATGGATACAAAAAGAGACATTAAAGTAAAATATCATTCAATACACTTTTGGCAGGAAATGAATGCAGAATGAAGAGAGTAATCTGAGCCTCTTTCGAGGAAATACATCGAGTCATAACAATCGATATCATTCAAATATCGATTCTTGTATTCAGTATTTTCACATATATATATATCTGAACCGCACTGTTTGAACAGTGTGGTGCTTTTTACTTATTTTTTGAATAAATGTGTACAGACCATCATCTCGATCCACTTCTGCAGCTCTGAACTTACTCGGCTTATGATCCGATATCTTGACGTAGGTATGTAATTTTTCCCCTTTTTCTCTGCATCACTCTGATTTAATTTTTGAATACTTGGATGTGAAATTGAAACCAAAGCTGCAGATGTCAAATGTATTTCCTGTGACTTTTACGTATTACGTATTTATTGATTGTATATGCGTACCTTACTGGATTTTCACATTGGCTGCTTTGAGTGGCGTTCAACCTAATCTGAATTCAACCAAAACTACACAACTCTGGTCAAAATCCATCACGCAGTTTTCGGTATCAAACGAAACATTAATTTAGAGTGTGTCTTTGTCAGTTTGTCAGCGCTACAAAGTCTTCCACAATGGTTGATTATTCCTCGAAACAGGATAATGAAAACGCTGTAACTTCTTTCACAGGGGTTGGTGGGTTATTCCTCGAACCAGGCGTATGGAGACTAATTTAAACCTTGGACTAGGTGCATGGAGATTCATTTCTTCGACTTGGAGAAAATGGGGGAAACAGTGGGTGTGGTGGGTCCCGGGCCCATTGCAATCGATTCAGGGTCCAAAATTCAGTGGAAATAATACCCCACACGCCTGGGTACCATAAATCTCGAAAACAGACATTCGAAATGGGTAGGTAGGTACCAATTTTCACTCACCTCATCCAGAGGGCAACAATCGTTTCGGGATTAATTTAATTGGATTCAGCGTCCAGAATTTAGTGGAAAATGATACCCCACACACCTAGATTGCAAAAAATCTCAAAAACCCCTTTACACCCCACCCAAATTTGGTCCGATCGGGTTGAAATGTTTCGAGGTCGAAACCCAGACCAGATTTTTAGAAAAAATTCTACTACCAAAGTCGGGGTGGGTGGCGGACGGACATTTGCTAACCTTGAAATGTCTATAAAAACTCGGCGCTTTGCGCCTCGGCGGGGGGCTCCGCCCCCCTGCACCCCCCGGATGTTATTACTTTGAACATGACGGCTAAAATGTAAAATACATGGAATCATGTTTTAGCTCCTCGCTCTCATTGTACAAATAAACCCGCCGGTGCCCGGCACCGTTGCCCCGTGCGGTTCCCTAGCAACGACTCGGTTGTAAGTGAAATTCATCTCACTTTTTCATGTCACTTTTTGGCGGAGGATCCATCGCTAAAACATAATTTCATGTTAAAAACTGTGGGCCAAAAACATCCAAAATCGGAGAGGTTGACTTTTTGCATGAAAATGGTTGATTATTCAAGGAATAAACAACCAATAACCATTGTGGAAGAATGGGCGGCGTTTCAATCTAAATGCTATACTGTAAAATGTTGGGGCTATCCAATACCATCTGATGCCCATGAGCAGCACAATATTCTACAGAGAATTGGAAGCCAATTTCATTACAAGTTGAAAATATTATCATAAACAACGAACAACTAACCAAAGAGTGACGTCACGATATTTGAGAAATCCACCACAATTTCCTCTCATGTTTAGCCAATAAATTGGAACAGGGGAATTCAATGAACACAAAATTAGTTTGTAGACCTGTTGTCCAATTGTGAGACTATTGTTCCCCGAGTATTGGGGGCTCCAATCGTAGAATTTGTTGGACTCTTATTGGATGCCATTAGGCCCCCATACATGATGAAGGAATTTGCCCCAAGCCAAACCAACGAGTCCATTCTAGTTGGCGAGCCAGATGTGAACCCAGCTGTCGAATTCGGGAAAAGTGATTGAATCAGTTCACTTGTATCACCTATGAATAACCAGGAGTTGTTGAATTTAGCTGCCGTTACCGTTTGCATTTATATTAAGAAGAAGAAGAAACGAATAAGGGTATGGCAGAAAGAATGGTTATTGGCTAGAAACCAAATAATGCATGTCCAGTTGATTGAATACCTCACCCTTGAACCCGCGGACTGGCGAAATTACTTCAGGATGGATGAGGCAACATTAAATATGCTGCAATATGGTGACACCCATGATCCAAAGGCAGGACATGAATATGAGGCAAGCCACTACGCCTCATGAAAGATTGACTGTGTTCGGCCCCAGGCCTCCCTATAAGATTGAAAGATGCCAAGGAGCAGCCAGTTCAAATTACCCGCCGTTTGGGTCGACCAGGGTAGGACCTTTTTGCTCGCGCTAGATGACCCGACATCAGCGCTTGCTCGTTCTGTAAACTAAGGGGGTAACCCGCCATCAAGGGATCCTCTCAATTTCACTACTGTTCTGTTCTCCAACGTGTGCTCATAAAGTTCTATATCCATTTGCATCCATTTGATAAGTCATTAAAAGTTCAATTAACTGTTAAAAGTTCTTCAGTTCCAACCCACGGTCCCACAGACTGCAACGCTTCGGTATTTAGCGAGTGGCTGCACTTATGAAGAACTGAAATTTACCACAGCTATTTCTTTTTTTATAAAATATAAAATTATAAAATCATAATATAAAATCAATAATAAAATAGAATAATATAAAATCATTGTCAGTGTCATAGACTGAAGGAGTGACGTCATCGATTAGCTTGTTGTCATAGCGATTAGCCAAACACGGCCGAGCCACTATTTGGGCCGAGTCCATTTGGCTCCGAAAATCCCCACACACGGAAGGTCCAATGTTTGGCTAGGTGGCTCGGCTCGGTGGATTTTGGGTCGTCCGAAAATCCAGCATTTCTTCCACGAGCCACATCGAGCCACTTTCCTTTCCCATACACGAAAGAATTTGGCCCGTTCCGTCGTGTATAGGAGCCTTTAGATGAACTGAAGACATCCCAATACTCGAAACTGAGGGAAATATCCCAAGACGGTGTGAAAGTCATCTCCTTTCGACTGTCCATGACCGAGGTTATACGGCTCTCAAGTCGAATTAAGCTCACTTCTTCAATGATAACGTCCTTCCGCGGATCGTGACTAATGATACGAACACTGGCGCACGAGCTGGGAAACAATGTCGTTGGCAACGGTCGAGAATGCCGTCGCTCCGCTCAAGGGCGTTTAGAATCTCGAGGCTTTTTTCCCTTCCCCTTGAACTTCTGCGTCTAGAAGGGAAATATGTACCAGGCCATCTTGTGCCAATGGCAGGTTCGTAATTGGTTAGGGACAATGAACCGCTGGTAGCAGATAGAAGTGGATCACACGGGCAAACGCACTCTTTGAGCATGAAACACTTGAAAGATCTGAAGAAACACGAATTTATCATAAGGAAATAAATGCGCCAAATTTTAAAACGCTGCAAAATCTTACACACGAGTTGGTTATTCCTCGGACCATGCGAATGGAGCCTCATTTCTTCACCATGGGGAATATGGGGATAACTGTGATTGTGGCGGGTCCGGGACCCTTTCCAATCGTTTCAGGGTCCATAATTTAGTGGAAAATGATACCACACGCCTAGGTACCAGAAATCTCGAAAACACATTCGAAATGGCTAGATATGTACCCACTTTGACCCATAGCCTCATCCAGAGGGCACCAATCGTTCCAGGACCCGTCTCATTGGATTCAACGTCCAAAAGTTAGTGGTAAATCATATCCTACACGCCAAGGTACCAGAAATCTCGAAAATGCACAAATGCACTCTCGAAATGGGTAGATAGACACCCATTTTGACCCATAACCTCATCCAGAGGGCGCCAATCGTTCAATGATTTATTTCATTGGATTCAGCGTCAATAATTTAGTGAAAAATGATACCCCACACGCCTTGATTGCCAAAAATCTCAAAAATTCATTTTTCAAGAAACATACATTTTCCCCGAGGACCAACTAAAGCAGGAAACGGGACCCAGACCGACATATCAGATTTTTAGAAAATTGTCTACTACCTAAAGCGCCCAGAAAAAATTTTTGGGACCGAATTGGAGAGATTAACTTTTTGCATGAAAACATAGGTTGATTACTCATGGAGTAAATAAAATTGGTATTAACAATGTTTTCAACTTTGATGTTTAGAATTTATTTACCAATATTGGTCCAGATAAATCCGTAATTGGCAATAATTGACATAATACTAAATTATGCAAGAAGTCAGGTGGTATATCAAAGGTAAATTTTCTGTGAAATTTATACTTAACTCAGTATCAGATGCGGCTTTAAACAAAAAATATTGGTGTTGAATGATGACTGAATGTATTGAAATTCGTTGAACTTACCTATTAATGATTGCCCTCAGTTTTCATTCGAAGTAATAATAATCAAACGTGCCGGGTCGATAAATTTGCATATGTGATGTGATCGTCTCAAATTTTGTGTCGTTACGCAAATATTAGAATGACACAAAGCCCAAAAACATATCCGTGTTAATTTGGCCCCATTAGATCCCACTTTTAGGGATGACCTTGCCGAATATTGCGTCGATTCACAGCCATTTCATAGCAGGATTCTGGCCTGATGATGAAAAGCTGCCAAAATTATCATTTAATGAACACGATTGAGATGATAAATTCCTCTGTGAAAGGCAATTCAGACGATGAGGATAAAATCAATATAAATGCCCAACTACGAGCTCAACTGTACTATTTAAACGATCAGATCGTGAAGTATCGAGGGACCTCCATTGAGGAAAATCTCGATAAAAAATCTATGTAGTATTTTTACTATTATTAATAGTCAGGGGTGAGCCAGTCCGTGGAAGATTGCCCACTGTTCATTCCTTGTTGGCTCATGTTCAACGGAGTACGGTAGCTTCTGACGGCATTCTTTTCATTTTAAAATGTTGGTGGCAGGCAAATTGAAGTTCGCCACTTTACCGCCAGATTATCGAGGACGACGTGTTTTGTTCAAAATCTTAGGGTGCTAAGATTTAATCGATTTCAACTTGCGGTTTAGTTTTCTTATTGGAGTTACGTTGACGGGCATTTCTTTGGATAAAGGTCCATTTAGCCTTTTTCATCAACACTCATGACACCGTACGATCGTTCAGTTTGGCATTTTTCTTGTTCCCTCTATTTGCCTAATTCTCCCTGACAGGCGGTTGGCAGCCTACACCCAAGATTGGCAGTTCGCTTAACCTAGTGACATTTGAACGCTCCTGCGGATAACGAAATAGTAGGTACCTAACTTGGGGGTTGGTGAGGCCCTATCTTGACTCTCTCTCTTGTCAGAGAGAGAAAAATCAGAAATCATCAACACAGTGCATGGACTAAGCCATGATCTGAATAACATTGCCAAGTGGTGTACCGAACATAAAATGACCATCAACGTTGGTAAAACTAAGGCCATGATTCTGGGGTATCCTAAATTGCTGCAGAAGATCCAACAGAACATGTGCTGGGACAACCAAACCACAGTGACGTGTAATGTGGCGTTCAAAGCCATCTATCAGCTAAGAAGAATTGCTGCTGACTTCCCAGAGCACGTTCGCCTGCAACTTGTACAAACCCTGGTCCTACCATTGTTCGGCTGCGCTGCGGCTGCCCTCTGTGACCTAAAAAGCGAGGAACTGGATAGATTGCTGAGGGCAGAAAACGCTGCGCTGCGCTTCGCGCTTCGGCTGCCCTTGGATGAGCACGTAATCCCCCATTATCGACACCTAGGCTGGCTGAAGATCAGAGAAAGGAAGAAACTCCAAGTCGCTACGCTCCTCTTCAAAGTTTTGAAGTTCCGGCAGCCTTGCTACATTTATCAGTGCCTTCAGTTCCTAACATCAAGAGACACGAGGAACAAAGACAGGGTCCTACGAATTCCCATCCACCGAACAGAGTTGTTGAGAGGAGAGTTTTGTGTTCGAGGTGCAAAGGTGTTCAACGAACATTTGAACTCATTGTCTTGAGTCAAAAAGTGTCAACTTTTAAAAATAAATTCAAGCAAATGCTAATAAAAGAATATTAGTGCATCTAACAATGTATGGTGGAACCTCCCAGAAATATGTTTATTTTTTATTGAACCAGAAGTATTTTTATAATTAGACCTTTATCTAAAAAACCCTGCAAATTATTACACACGGGTTGGTTATTCCTCGAATGGGGGAAACAGTGGGTGTGGCGGGTCCCGGACCCATTACAATCGATTCAGGGTCCAAAATTTAGTAGAAAATGATACCCCACACGCCCAGGTACCAGAAATGTCAAATACACGCATTCGAAATGGGTAATAAATACCCAATTTGACCCATAACTTCTTCCAGTGGGTGCCAGTCGTCCTGGGACCCACTTCATTGGATTCAGCTTCCAAGATTTAGCGGAAAATGATACCCCACACGTCTAGGTACCAGAAATCTCGAAAATCCATTTTTCAAAAAACACATTTTGACCCCTACCCCACCCAAATTTGGTCCGATCGGGCTGAAAAGTTTGGAGGACCGTCCAAGGCCGGGAACAGACCACTGACCCGAATTTCAGATGTTTAGAAAATTTTCTTTTACCAAGAACGGCGGACGGCGGACGGAGATTGACCTTTTTTGATCAAGACAACCTTGAATCGTCCAGAAAAAAATTTTGAGCCGAATCGGAGAGGTTGACCTTTTGCATGAAAACATAGGTTGATTATTCAAGGAATAACCAACCGAAACGCTGCGAACCCGAATCGATTGAATTCAATCAATCTTGATGAGAATTATCACCTCGCCTATAATGATTTTACTACGTTCGTCAAATCATAACATTCCCGATAAAGCTCATCAAAACAAAAACAATGATTCTCCGAGTACAGAGAAAGTGTAAAAGTGTTGGGAGTCGTTGGTGGGCTGACGATCCACTCATTTCCCTTGTGTTGGCAAGTGGAGCGCGTCTCCCTCTCAGCTGTGTCACTCGCCAAACCTGACGAGAACTACTACAGAAATAAGACCGCTCTCAAGAGTCGATTATATAATTCCTACAGTGATAGGTTGATGACTTCCTTAATAATATTCAGTTCCTGTGCACATTGTTGGTCCTCTGGTTAGGCGTATAAATACAACGTAAACCTTAAATGATCTACTGAAAGTTGCTCTCTTTCAGAGGCAATCAAATCAATTATAAATTAGAACTACCAAATGTAATTAAGATTTGTCCTAATTGATCCTCCTTATGTTCCAGGTAGGTGACCTGATCCACCAACGAATTGTTATGTGATTCGAGTGAGTACGTATTCAAGATCCTATCCTCAGCCATGTCGGTACTTCATGTTTTAAAGAGAACACAATTTAGTCAAATATCTTCGGTTCTGATCGCATTAAAAACAACATGAGTATCTTGTATCGTATAAACTGTTGTCATTCGATCATTTATTGTTAATTTCAAATGTAAAAGTGCTCTAAAACGGCATTCAGAATCAGTTGAGTGTAGGAAGGAGACAATAATCACTCAATAGAGTAGAAATAGATCATGATGGCAGAGGGAAGTACATATATTTTTCTTCAAAATAAAAAAATACTTGGGTCAATTTAACATTTTGGTCATGTTTGTAGGGTTATAGGTTAGTAGGGAGAATATCGGGGTTCTGCCTATCATCCATTGACTGATAAGAGCCTCCTTTCTGACGTCACATCCACAGCCTCCATGACAGTGCTGCCAACATAACAGGAAGAATCAAGGTTTTTGTTTGCAAGGTGAACCCATGAGGTAGGTAGGTAGTTATTTCGCGGTATTTTTTAAAATTACGGTCACTCCTGTGACCGGAAAAAATTTGAGTTTGGGGGCTGGGTTGCTATTTGAGCAACTGACTTTACATAAGAGGGTTGTGTTTGTGCTTTTTGGTAAGCCAATAGCACTGAGATAATGGTTTTGATGATCTCATACATTCAATAAATACATTTCAGTGATTGAGCCAATAATTAGAACCAGCCAAAAATTATTTTCAGGGTGGGCCAATATTTGGGCAATTGAGTTAACTTAAGATGGTGGTGTTTGGGCTCTTTGTAAAGCCCTTGATCACCTGATATCAATAGAACCTGCCAATAATTAATTTGGGAGGGTGGGCCTCCATTTGGGCAACTGACTTAAAGTAAGTGGGTTGTGTTTGTGCTTTTTGGTAAGCCAATAGCACTGAGATAATGGTTTTGATGATCTCATACATTCAATAAATAAATTTCGGCAATTGGGCCACTAATTGGAACCAGCCTTGGGGGGGGGGGGGGACTATTTGAGAAATTTACATAGAGTAAGTGGGTCAAGTTTAAAGCCCTTGATCACCTGATATCAATAGAACCTGCCAATAATTAATTTGGGAGAGTGGGCCACTATTTGGGCAACTGACTTAAAGTAAGTGGGTCATGTTTGGGCTCTATGCAATGCCCTTGATCACCTGAAATCAATAGAACCTGCCAATAATTAATTTGGGAGAGTGGGCCACTATTTGGGCAACTGACTTAAAGTAAGTGGGTCGTGTTTGGGCTCTATGTAAAGCCCTTGATCACCTGACATCAACGAGCTAATAATTGCCTTGATGAACCTGGATAAGCACTGTATTAGCTATAGTTAGGGACCTTCAAAAATAATCTACAAATATTACGGAATGAGTTAGGAGCGTAGGGGGTGGGTGAGGCAGAAGATAAGTCGTTTTGGTTGGTTATTCCTTGAAAAATCAACCTATGTTTTTAATACGTCCCTAACCAAAATGTGTTAACAGGATCTAGGAACTTATATTATTTTGTCTACAAATTATGAAATTTCTTCCCTTCTAATTTGTTGTCTTTAAAGAAGTGGATACGTGTTTTCTCTCCAACTTTAGTTTAGTTCCATGTCTCTCTTGACAGTAGCTCTCGTGCACGTCGAATAAATACAAACGCTCCACAAGAATATCCGGTCGAGCGAAGGAAAAGCACAACCATTAGGCGGGAATCTCACGAAGACTCGTCGTAATTGTGGGACATTACAATGCGATCAGGATTTCTCGAGGCCGAACTACTGACAAGAGTCAGTTTCGTCGGAAGTAACGAAAGGGAAGTCACTAGTAACGACGGCGATTTCTCAAAGCTCGGACGTTTGCCAACTTGGGAGGTGGGTGCAGCGTTTTCGGGTCTTTTGCATCTGATAAGACGTCAAGCTGACATCGAGTGCCTGCGGACTTTCCGAGCATGGCACGATTTGTAGGCCACTGGCCAGAGCCATATGGAGGGTCCGTTTCCCTTCGCCTCGTTCGTGGAGAATATCTGATGGCTGCACTTTGTTCCTTCTAGCATCAAGTTGTATTAGATTAGATAGTGATAGCGTATATCCCGTTTATTTATCCTCCTAATGATGCTTAAACTAGTGGGAACCGCACGTTTTGAGGCCGAACAACCGGGAGAGAATCTTCGAGAGAAGACCGCTCCCTGATGTTGGATACGGTACCGAACTGGCTTTCTCAAAACATTGACCGAAGACGGGAATTTATATTTCGCTCAATAACCGGCGATTGAAGCCTGTCTGTGGTTGAATTGATTACCGGTGGTTCAAGAAGTCAAACATAGTCCCCGTGGAAGTGGCCCATCAGCCATAACCTTACGGGGATACGAATCAAAGTTTGAAGATTCTGAATCTTCCTGGACGTGGTTTCATATTTTCTGCTAAAACGCTTCAGAGCCGGGTAATGAGAATCCTCTTTTGACACTATTTAGTAATAATAAGCCAAATTTTATTTGAGGTAGCTCAATGAACTACAATGTATCAAAAATAATACACAAGGAACGCATAAAAGTGGAATGTCTTTAGTATGAAAATCCACGGACCAGGCGCATGGAGACTTATTTCTTCAACATGGGGAAAATGGGGGAAACAGTGGGTAAGGCGGTTCCTGCATCCATTCCAACCGATTCAGGGTCCAAAAATGGGTGGACAGGTACCCATTTTGACCTATAACTTCTTCCAAAGGGCGCCAATCGTTACGGGACCCATTGCATTGGATTCAACGTCCAAAATGCGGTCGCGTGCCGTCCACCGTCCGCCATTTTTGGTAGTTGACAATTTTCTAAAAACCTGAAATTTTGGTCAGGGGTCCGTTCCCGGCTCTAGTTGGTCCTCAAAGCTTTTCAGCCCGATCGGACCAAATTTTGGCAGGGTAAGGGTCAAAATGTATATTTTGAAAAAAGGATTTTCGATATTTTTGGCGATCAAGGCGTGTGGGGTATCATTTTCCACTACATTTTGGACGCTGAATTTAATAAAATGGTTCCCAGAACGATTTCACCCACCGAACGAAGTGATGGGTCAAAATGGGTATCTATCTACCCATTTTGAATATGTGTTTTCGAGATTTCTGGTACCGAGGCGTGTGGGGTATCATTTTCCACTAAATTTTAGGCCCTGAATCGATTGGAATGGGTCCGAGACCCACCACACCCACTGTTTCCCCCATTTTCCCCATGTTTAAGAAATGATGGGTCCATGCGCCCAGTCCGAGGAATAACCAACCCGTGTGCAAGGGTTCGCAGCGTTTTTCGTTTATGTGCTATAGTAATTACTTAAAATGTCATAAAAAGAAGCATTACTTTGCTGTAACTCTGTCAGGAGTAGGTTAGGACATTCATCTCTGAGTCAAAGTTTGTGTGAACACATCGATCTCCTGTTCGTACCAACCGCCAATAATGTTACAATAAATATTTTCATCATCACATCTCTCATTTTGAAGATGAATCATGCGTCCGACAAACGCGAGTCTCTGATGTGCTGAAGTGAGCTCACCAGCCACATAACGAATCAATGAAAAGATTTCTCTTGAATCATTAACACGAAAAAAAGCCAGGAAATATACAAGCGATGTTTAGAAGATGGAATAGTCGAGTTATGAAAGTGAGAAGGGAACCTCACAAACGGGTGTTTTGAATAATTCATGGATCTAGCAATCGGGCTAGATTAAAGCGTTTCCCCAGCCCTTCCATCTGGCTCTTCAACAACGGTTTGATGCAGTTATTTTGTTGAACGCAACAGGAAATAGTGACAGTGAACTGCCATTCATTCATGTCAAAATTGATTACATTACTGCTATACGGATTTGAGTAGGTAATGATGACATGTGGGTTTCACCGCCAATGTCTTATGATGACACATAGGCAACATTCCGGAAACCTGTTACCGAAACAGCTATTTGAGCCCACTATAGCCCATTCTCACCGATCTGGTTAACCCTCTCGAATTAAAATCTGTTATAATTTAATTCGGGTTTCTTCGGAGGTTTTGAATGGACCTAGCGAGAGGTTACACAATGTAAGTCCAAGACTTACGACTGAGCAACTAGGGATACCAAGGATGAGCATAAAATACATTGATACAAAATGAATTATAATTGAAAACAAGGACACGTTGCAAAGGAGAATATGCCTCAACCTGGGCTAGAATTGATACAAGACAAAGTAATTTGACAAAGTACATTAGACAACATGTGGAGCATAAAATACAATTAATACATGATACATGAAATTATGATGTACATGAAATACAATTTAATGAGCAAGCGCACCGATACCGGCTGACAAAAACGGCTTCGATGTCAAAGGGAAAACAGGAGGGGGCACGCTGTCCCAAAGGTACACAGCGAGGCTTAATTAGCTTGAGTCCTTTATCATCTCATGGGGAACACAATATTACAGCTTGGGTCGACTTCAGCGCGGTAGCAGAGTTCACTTCAGAGCAAGCACAGGACAAAGCCAGGATGGACTGAGTGAGCTGCACTTGCACGACAGGGTTACAAAAATATATATGACTCCGACATGTTGGGCACCTTGGCACTGAGGGGCGCCTCAACAGACTGCCCAGTTGGGCCCTGGGCAAGAGTGAGTGCTGGAGCTCTCTCCAAATGCAACATCTGGGCAGGAGCTGCGCGCGCATCCTGGCGCATGCTCCCTCCCTTCTGGCCTTCTGGAGGCAGCAAGCCTGGGGGCTTACAATGGCTTAGCTAACCACACCCACCATTATGATGAGACACCCGCCGGAAAATGTAAAATTCTTATGAGTCAACTTTTTTGTTGAATTCGATCCATCCGCCCGTCCGTATGCCGTCCATGCCGATTTTTGTAATAGATAATTTTCCAAAAATCTGAAATGCGGGTCTGGGACCCATTTTCGGGTTTAGTTGGTCCTCGACACTTTTCAGCCCGATCGGACCAAATTTGGATGGAGTAGGGGTCAATGTGTTTATGGAAAGTGAATTTTTGGCGATCTAGGTGAGTGGGGTATCATTTTGGACTAAATTTAGGACGCTGAATCCAATGAGGCGGTCCCACCGAACGAGGTTTTTGGTCAAAATTGTTATCCATCTACCTATTTTGAATGTGGGTTTTTCAGATTTCTGGCACCTAGGCGTGTACAGTATCATTTTCCACTAAATTTTGGACTCTAAATCGATTGGAATGAGTCTCCATGCTCATGGTCCGAGGAATAGCCAATCCCTGTGAAGGAATTTGCAGCGTTTTACTGTAGTTCACGGGTTGTAGATGAGTGAATGAATATTATTATTATTTAATATTATTTTATAATCTAAAATGTTGATAATCTGGCAAGACCTCACAATTCTTCTAACAAAACGGAAATACATAATTATTAAAATCGTACTTTTTGACTTCGTTATTTCAACGAACAACTTCAAGGAAAGATGAACTTAGGTTAGTGTGTCCGATAATAAAACCCATCACTTTAAATCTTGTATCGAGTTTTAATTAAAGCTGTCGATAATACTTGGAAATTACATCATATTGCTCTTAAATCTGTTGTACTTAATTATTCGACACCTTTTGTGCAGGAGGGCAATAATCAAAATTACTTATAATCGAGCACATGCGAGTAGGTGGACATAAGTGATCGTTCGAGAATGAGATGATGTTGATTATTTTTTTTTCGTTAACGATGAGCCATCGTTATCTCTCCTTATCAAATTGGAACCTCCGATTAGTTTGATAAGCTCTCGAATTTCCAGCTAGTCTGTAAGGACGTAGGTTGTCCCAGTAGGTGGTGGGTAACTTGTCCTTCTCATATTAAATTGCACAACTTTTTCGTTCTAAGTTTAGCTAAAAGGCTTGTGGAGATTACGATCGCAGCTCCCTCGTAACTTCACCTTAACATTTTGAACCATTTAAAACCTATCACCACAAGTGATAAGGACAAACGATCGACCTAATGATTCATTTATCCTGCTCACGGTAGTCGGATAACGAAACTATCGCTTCGTTCGTCTTGTTCCGCTCGATTTAGAGGTCAAGTGCCTCTCAACTGTTCAATTTTTGCGTGGGGCGTTGATCGAATGATGGATTGAAAAGAAAGAATCTAGCATAAATTGAGAGCTCCGGTGAGATAACAAAGACGACCTCGAGCAGCGCCCTCGTTTTGTACTTTGAAGTGGTTTTTGTTGATGTTTACGATTTATTATCCCATTTTTATATGGGACGTCTGGCACGTCAGAAGCGTACCAATTTGTTGGGTTGAATCAACATAAATTGGGATAAATATCCTTATACACGAATATTCTTCTGATTCACATCTTCTTCAAGTGCCGTCTCCGCTAACGAAGGTTGGTGACCACCTCAACCTCACTGATACGATCTCAATCCCCTGCGAAATAAAAGAGATCCGCTGCTCTGCTGATGCCTATCAACGAATGTTCAGTAGCCACGATACTCTTTGCCGGGCCACTCCCCTGCTCCAAGCAATCTTGCCCATCATTGTGGTCTGCTGCAGATCGTATTTCGGGTTCCTCATAACGTGGCCAAGATACGCAACGTTATGCCGCTGTATGGTGCAGAATGCAGTCATTACGTAGACCAGGATGTTGAGTCTGTGGGATCCTCGACCATCCTCTGGATCTTTTGGACATTTCAAACGCCTCAAGCCGGTTTTTTACAGCGTCCACGACTCAACACCATGTGATGTCAAAATGAAAAGGATGTAACATCTGACCATCCTCCAGCTGAGGGAGAAATGCACATCTCGCCTACACACAAACGTCGCATCTTCCAGTCCACAGACAACAGCTGCCCCAAATACATGAAACGGTCTACTTGCTCTAGCGGTTGGCTCATCATCTCAGCCCACTGCTTCCGACCAGACTTGGAAACTGCCATGACCTTGGTCTTGGACATTGATTTGGAGCACGTACTGATGGCACGCTGATTTACATGAAGAACACAAACTCATCTGTTCTCAATGTCGTTCGTTGGTAACTGAAGGTCTCGAAAACTCAAAACTTACCGGACTTGAGGTCTTATTACGTGGCCTGACTCACACGACGTTTTACGCTGTCTTTTTATAGTCCCAACCTTCTTGCCTTCTTGTGTGGCCGCTAAAATTGCCTTCCAGTAGGGTTCACATAAAACGTTTCTACGTACAAATACGACAGTATAACATCCGCTCGCTGAAGCAGTTAAGCCCTGGAAGGCTCTTTGTGACGTTGTTGGATAAACTTGTGACCAAGCTTTTGTTGCTTATTTCCTAATTTCTCGTTTTCATTGTAAATTTAATTCTTCATTATTTGTCCTTGCAGTTAGGCGTCTAGGATGAAGGATAACGTGTTAAAAGAAGTATCTGTCTTACCTAATAAGGTAACTAGGTACTTAGACCTAGTACCTAGTACCTTAGGTCTAGGTAAGGGCCTTTTTTTTAAAATGTGTTTTTTGAAAAATGGATTTTTCGAGATTTTGGGTGATCTAGGCGAGTAGGGTATCATTTTCCACTAAACTTTGGACGGTTAATCCAATGAAGTGGGTCCAAGAACGATTGGCACCCACTGGAAGAAGTTATGGGTTCAATTTGGGTGTATAGTACCCATTTTGAATATGTGTTTTCGGGATTTCTGGTACCTAGGCGTGTGGGGTATAATTTTCCACTAAATTCAGGACGCTGAATCCAAAGAAAAGGGTCCCAGAACGATTGACACCCACTAGAAGAGGTTATGGGTCAAAATGGGTACCTATCTACCCATTTCGAATGTGTTTTCGAGATTTCTGTAACCTAGGCGTGTGGGGTATCAATTTCCACTAAATTCTGGACCCTGAATCGATTGGAATGGGTCCGGGACCCGCCACACCCACTGTTTCCCCCATTTTTCCCATGTTGTAGAAACGAGTGCCTGGTCCGAGGATTTTATCCTTCTTATCAAGTATTACTAGTGTGGGAAGAACTGTCCCATTTTGGAAATGAAAAATAATTTCAAACGGCCCTCCAATAGAATAGCCGAGCAAACCGGTTGCCAACATTGTTGGGTTCAGTGCTCAGAAACGACGTCACGGTGATTACAATTGGCCACGGTAGACAGCCGAATCTTTTCAAGGATACATTGAAGGAAACATTACGCCAACCCGATTATCCAGAATCCAGTGCTACGTCCTCAAGCTGTCACGGGCGAGGGCGGGAGGTACAAAAACATCCACTTTCGGACAATGAGTCACACAGTTAGGTAAGTTTCGCTTTCCCTGGATGAGCTAACGTTGTGGAAAATTCTTTTTGCGAAAGCTCGTCGTCTTAGTGAAGTATGAAGGGGGCCACGTATTTTTGAATTTCCCTGAAATAGTTGAGTGGTACAGAAATAGCTCCTGGCTGTCCATATTGCCATTCAAAATTAATTAATTAATATGATAATCTTCGTAGAGTACGAAGTGAATCCATAGAAATGTGAATTTTGAAAATGGATTTTTCAGATTTTTTGCAGGGTTCTAGGTGTGTGGGGTATCATTTTCCACTTAATTCTGGACGCTGAATCCAATGTAATGGGTCCCAGAACGATTGGCACCCATTGGAAGAGGTTATGGGTCAAAATGGGTGTCTATCTACCCATTTCGAGAGTGCATTTGTGCATTTTCGAGATTTCTGGTACCTAGGCGTGAGGGGTATCATTTTCCACTAAATTCTGGACCCTGGATCGATTGAAATGAGTCCGGGACACGCCACACCCACGTTTCCACCATTTTCCCCATTGCGAAGGTAAATTTTCGAGATTTCTGGTACCTAGGCGTGTGGGGAACCATTTTCCACTAAATGTTGGACGCTGATTTCAATGAGACGGGTCCCGGAACGATTGGCGCTCTCTGGATGAGGTTATGGGTCAAAATGGGTGCCTATCTACCCATTTCGAATGTGTGTTTTCGATATTTCTGGTTCCTAGGCGTGTAAGGTATCATTTTTCACTAAATTGTGGACCCTCAATTGATAGGTCCTGCCACACCCATGTTTCCATTTTCCCCATGTTGAAGAAATGAGTCTCCATGCGTCTGGCCCGAGGAATAACCAACCCGTGTGTATGAATTTGCAGCGTTTTTAACGTTGAAAACAAAAAGAATGGTGTATTTTGCTCTGGCTCAGTCGAACAGGATGTATGAGATGCGAATGGAACTGGTTTTAATTTAGCAAAAAGTATTAGTTAAAGTGCCTCTAAAGAATGTAGCATAAGATGGAGAAAATATAATGTAGTAGTTTTTGGTTGGTTGTTTTATATGTTGTTGCAAACACAGTGCAATAACGCAATCGCATCATTCTAAACCCATTACTAAAGTTTTCTTCTATTCCACCGTACTTGAAGTTGGCACTTTTCGGAACGATTCTGTTTTTTCTCGACTCAACACCAGAGATATTTTTCTCTACGGAGCGAAGTTTACGCAGTTAGAGAAGCTAAAACGTCCAATGATGACGACCACCGGCACTGTTTAAAGAAAGTCGAAATACTTTCTTAACGATGGGTTCGGGTTCGAGATCGAAGTCTCGCTAGTAGCCTCGATATGGGGCAAGTGGTCTGCAATCAGCTACTGTAATTCCGGCCTCCCACTGATATAAATTAGGGCTTGGAGTTCAATGCCACGTTCTGTTTGAATCTATTTACGCCCACTCTGCATTCATTTCCTCTACAATTAGCCGAGCAACACTGCTAAGTACAGGAGCCCAATTCGTCTCAATGCTATTATGACCATTTGTGGTTTCCCTTCCTCTCCCACGATATAAAATTAAATACGTGCTACTGGGTTTGGTGAAGAGTTCCCGCGGGGCATCCCCTATAGGAAAACGCGTGATTAAATGGAGAGCAAATTTCCTTTTTTGAGACTCTTGAGAGAGTTTAATTCGAAGTTGAGATGCTTACAGGATGTTTGCGAATAACTGAGTGTCCTACAGATTTAAGATTACATCCACCACGTGCTAATAAGGTAGATTTTTACCGATTTAATTCAAAATCGAACAAAAGTCTTTCTGCAATCATTCCGAAGTCATCCACCTAGTAATTAGCCATATTTCCATGAAAATGTTAAGCTGTAGATAAGTTAAAATTAGAGTTTCAAGGTAATTTCACCTCATTATCGGTAGTAACCTTGTAATTTTTTGTTTGAGCCTTAAAAGTAGAGTCCGAGCAATAAGAAATAAATTATTGACGAAGAGGCACGGTTGCAAGCACGACTTCCTTCTCACCAACCCGCGTATTATCTGATGTTCGTGCCCGCATGATGCTTTTGTTCCGAAAACCTCTTCGTCTCGTCTACTGGGCCGCAGGTGGCTCAAGTAGTCAGCGAAAAGAAGCCCATTTGCAAGTGAAACCCAACTTGGGTCCCCCTACACGAACCGCCCGCAGATAGTTAAAAATCTGCAAATTCTTACACACGGGTTGGTTATTCCTCGAATGGGGGAAACAGTGGGTGTGGCGGGTCTCAGACCCATTCCAATCGATTCAGGGTCCAAAATTTAGTGGAAATGATACCCCACAACGCCCATGGTACCAAAATCCTGACACATACCAAATGGGTGGATACATACCCATTTTGACCCTCAACTTCTTCCGTGGGTGCCAATCGTTCTGGGACCCACATCATTGAATTCGCGTCCAAAATTTAGTGGAAAATGATCCCCCCACCCTAGGTAGCAGAAATCCCGAAAACACATATTCAAGATGGGTGTATCTATGGGGCACTACGACACTAATTTACTAATATAATATTGAGAAAACGTAGGTAATTTAGAAGGCTATAATAATTGTTAAATTGAATTGAATGGTACGAATAAAAAGCTCGGATAGTAAAAAGAATTGTAGGCAACTGCTCAAAATTGGTTGTCTAAGTTTAACAGCTGGTTATAAACAACAGGATATGACGTGTGTTTTGTTTGTCTATTCGGCTGAAGTCACCCACATGGGTAATAAATACCCAATTTGACCATTACTTCTTCCAGTGGGGTGCAATTGTTCTGGACCATTTTATTGGATTCAGCGTCCAAAATTAGTGGAAATGACACCCCACTCGCCTAAATCCCCAAAATCTCGAAAATCCATTTTTAAAAAAACACATTTGACCCCTACCCCTCCAAATTTGGTCCGATCGGCTGAAAAGTTTCGAGGACCCATCTCGGCTGGGACAGACCCCTGACCAAATTTCAGATTTTTAGAAACATTTTCTACTACCAAAAACGCGTGGACGGCGGACGGCGTACGGCGTACGGCGGACGGACATTGACCTTTTTGGTTGGTTATTCCTGTAACGCGATATTGGTTTAACTACTACTAATTCAATTAAATGGAACTGGGGAAGATGATAGGATAGAATCGATATACTTGTATTCTCGTTAAATACGTATCACCTCGAAAGAAGATATTATAACACTTTCATAGCCAAGCACCAAAGTCAATATGGCCGAACAACAAGACTCTGAGGTTACAACCTTTTCCGCGACAGCAGCACTCAACAGAGCTCCCTAGTTCTACTGTAGATGACGCTCGTGTTATATGTCACTTAGCTAAAGGGGAATGTCAAGGATGGTAGTTGTCCTCAAACCTCAACACTCCCTCCCAACTGCACAATGCTTGATTCCTCAGTCTATAAGGCAAGCACTTCAACGTTACTTGCAGTAGGTACAAAATTCAGCTGCTGCCACAAATTCTGATTTGCGATCACTGCTACAGTCTCTAGTTCTTCAAACTGCCAGGTTTTAATTTCAGTCTGGTTGACCCTGCCGTTACTGTAAGATCCATGTAGTTCCAGTTGTCGCGACGTTGCCTGAGGTTCAGCTGCTTCCTTGACGAGTCTCGTGATCTCAGCCATCTGTCCAGGCGTCGTCTGTGAGTCTGGTGGACCTCTGCTCCAGCGGAGATCCTCGTATTCTCAGCTGTTGCCGTAGTCCAGTAGACTCTGGAACTGTCGAATAGATCTCTTGCAACCAGTGTTACCTGTGAGTGCTAGAAACAAAGGATGCATATCACACACTTGGTATAAACTTGGTTTTATGTCAACATTTTCTAGACAATAAAATCTTGCTCCTGATGTGCTACCACCTTGATGGTTGCCCACCCATGAAGCCTATATACATAACTTAGATTCGGCATCGTATGACTCTTCCTGCAATATTTTCCTCCAAGGAACTTTCTGTCTTACACATCTTCATTCCACGTTCGTCTTACTTATTCGTCTACACGTTTTAACCAGGCTAGGGCTCTCCACATCAGATTACCTAATTTTAGTAATTGTGGAAAATAGCTCTGAGGCATGCCAGCTCATAGCTACAAATTCGCTTTCTGCTGAAAGAGTGCTATGTAGTTCGGCTTCTGAGCCTTCTACATCATTAGGTCACTAAATATTCTATCACTAGTCCTGTTTAAGTATCCATCTTCGACGTCCGAGCAATGCGTAGCAATCCTGAGATTCTCATTTCCTTGTAGGTTAGTCCAACGTCTCTGGTTCCTCTTAGGTTTTGAATACTCGTAGTACCGCTCTCAAGGTCTCTTCCGTATAGTTTTCTTTGTCTTCTCTGTAGAATGCTTACAGCTTAAGCACATATCCATTGGCTCCTCCTTGTAGGCACATAAGCAACATAATTGCTTGTCTGTTTTTAATGCTTTTAAGGCATCTCATCATACTTCCTTCTTCTTCCTTTCTTCATCTCCCTCATCATGGGTATCTCTTCCCGAGATCTGCCATTTGGATTGTATCTCTCCAAAATGTGTATCGACAGAGATGCTGTAGCATGAATGTTGGTGCACTCGCATCGTCTTTCTTTTCTATTACATTTAATTTACAGACTTAGAATTTCTTTGGTTCCTCCAGGTACGTAATTGAGAATTACGATTTCTACACTAAAATTGTCCGGTTTTTTCTTTTGAAGTTGGTTGCGGAGAGAATGTTGTCTATGTACAGCAGCATGATTGCCAATTTCTCTTCTTTCCTACCATACGAATAGGCATTGCTAAAATTCTTATAGTTTCAGTCGTCTTTCGATTGCTTCCAGGAATCGTTTGTAACATCTTTGGGCGCTAACTTTAATCCATATAAAGCCCAATGTACTTCGTACACTCTTTTTTTCTTTTAAGTGATGTTTTTCCAGGTTCTTGCAGAACCATCCTCCAGCACATCTATACATAGGGTATCGGTTCATCCAACAAGCCATTCAGGAAAACTATTCAGTTCTACTATAGATTACACTTACGTTGCGACTATGAGCATGAATCGTACGTTAGGTAGTCACCTAATGGCGTATATATTTTCTGGCAGCTCATACTCTTACATCAGCTTGCTTCGGAAAATTGTAGTTCCATCAACTTCCAAGTCCTTCTGTGGCAATCCAGCATTTTTCCATAATCCTGATCCCAAAGAAATCTAGGATCGCGGGATTATTTTCGAAGTCTCATATCGTTCCAACGCCTGGAATTCCTGGTTAATGGCTTCATCCATTGTCTTGCTTCAACGTAGCTATTGATATCTGGGTTTGCTTGCTTTATTCATTTATTTTATTTAGGCAAGTTTATGTTTTGCCTTTGCATTCTTCGAAGAAGTTGTACTCCTCTATTGCTTGCTCAAATTTCTTTGGAATTTCATCTCGTAGTTCTCTTGCTCCTCTGTTTCTGCGTCCTGTTCTTTTTCCAGTTGTTTATTTCCTCTTACTTAATGTTATATATTTGAATTACGTCTTGCCTCACTTGGACGTGCGTCTCCCTTGTGTTGAAGTCCTCATAGTGTTTTATCTTCGACGAATTCGATCAAATTAATATCTTCTGCTTCCAGTCAGAGTAAATAGCCAGTCTCTTCCCAACTAACCGATATACTCGGTGAGCTCTGGAGCAAACTTTCAATTTCGCTTTGCCAGTTTGTCCAGAACAAAAGCTTTACATCCGAACTTCTCAGGTATTTCAGAAACGGCACTACGACCCCTGCCATTCCATATTGAGTTCTGAATCCACATTGAGTTAGAAAATTGTGATCATTCAACACATCAATGGCATAGCCCAGAAGTTCATTGTATGCTGATAAAGTTAGGTTACCATATCTTCTGCTCAAGCTCTAATTCAGTCAGTTCTGCAGTGGCATTGTGCAGAGGCGTCGCAGGTTTGCACACTGTTATGCGATCTTTCTCTGAACAATAGCGAGTTATTTCTGTCATCTTGTACTCAAAGCCTCTGGCCTTATTTCTGCCACCATCATGCTTGGATCAGCTATCTTGCGTCCCATCTTCGAGTCATTACATTAGTACCGTTTTACTCTTGTTTTATCTACAAGTTCGTTAGGCAAAGGCATATCTTTGTCGCATCGGTCCGTGAATGTGCTATATTCTTGCCTGTGATCCTGTTGCTTGAGGTTTAATGGTCACATTAGATCTGAGTAGAAACTTGCAAATGGGAATGATTCCATCTATTCCTTTCATGAATACTTGGCTGTCTTTTTCCTTTTGCCGTCCTGGGCAATCAAAGATGTCATTTTTGATTGGAATGTTCTTCAATTCTGGCAGGTGACTTTAATTGCCAATTCCAGGTATCATTTGGAGGTATGGGTCATTCTTAATGCTTTGAGTCCTTTATCTTTCTCCAAGGACTCCCTTCCTATCCCTTTCGATCCGTCAGGAGCGCCATCTTCATTCCAATTCAAGCGCGTCGAACTCTCCCTCTTGCCAATGGTCTTTCTGTATCATCGTGTTGCTTTGGACGGTGTTCTCTCCCTCCTGGAATCTACAACTCGTTGTGGAGTCACTAAAGTCCGCTTTGGACATGGCCGCACCCCAAGCTGACACAGTCTGTCGTCCTCCTGTGTGACAGCGACCAAGCTTCACAATTGTTATTTGCTGCTTAAAGTTACTTGCAGTTTTCAGTTTTCAGTTCACGTGGGTGCTGGGCAAGTTAAAGGAGACCCCACTAAAACTTTCCTTCATGTTGTCTTTCCTTCAGAAATGGATGTTAATTCTCTGCAAATCATGCATCTCACTGTCATGGTTGAGATTAGAAACCGCTGTCTCCTACTCCGTCCAATTTCCAAGCTGTAAGAGTTTACTCCAAACCGTACAACTTGCTGGACACTGTCCCCTTGTAGTCCACATCCTCCTCATCTTCTTCGTGTTGTAGCAGTACCTGGTGCCAATTTATCATTGACATAAAGAGGAGTCAGTTTTTGAAGATAACCTTCAAACTTCACATTCATGAGACTTGACATTGGTTTAGAGTCCAATCTAGGTCTGTCCATTTTACTTTCCAAACTGACTTCGGCTTTTAGTCTCAAACTTTGGCACAACCATGTAATCTTGGGCAGGGGTTTTTTGACTCCTCTTGCCATCCTTCGAGGTCGGTTTTCTGCTTTGCTAATAATAATGGCATAATGATAAAATTCGCTCTTGTTGTTTTGTGGATTGCATTCTTTCTTACCTTCTTGGGTGCTTTGTCCTCTTCCCCAGATAGCGGGTTGTCCCCAGGGAGGGAGAATTACGACAGGGTAGAAAGTGGAGGGGTATCCATGAGCGAAGACAAGCAAGAAAAAGTAGCGGGTATGGAGGAAGAACGGGTGTGAAGTAGACGATTGAAGAATCATACGATACTCTGAGTTGAGGGAGAAAGGGAGGGAATATGCATAGACGTTGATTAGACTGGAGGATGCCACGAGGAAGGTGAACGAGGTGTGGAGAACGGAGGGGTTCTGGATTATGGATGGCGAGGTTGAGGCAAAATCAGATTAAGAGAGGGAGGGAAAGGACCATAGATATGGCCTTCGTGCCTGTCTACATACGATCGAGTGGCCAAGTGGTTTAAGTGCGTAGGACTGCTAATCCAAATTCTCTGCACGAAGTGTCCCATATGGTCATTGTAAACATGGTTATATGGGTATCTACAATTCTGTTGGCTTGCTATGGCTTGCTCCTTTTCTTCCATCTGACCGCACGGTTTGTAGCCAATCAAATGCTCCTCAAAGTCCAGAGCCATAAACTCTCCTCCTGTTTTTGTACATGGCAGAGTACAATTAAAAACCACTCATCTGTTGTGGTGCAACAGCCATTCTTTGCTTTTTGTCTTAGAGCATCAGTTTCGTTTAGGACAGCCTCACCAATTGCTTGTGATCAAGTATTCAATTTCACATTGTTTGTAACAAGTTCCTCCTTACTTTCTTGGATCATCCAATGCATCTCCCTGGTAATATTGATTGTTTTGGCGAGTTAACGACGCACTTGATGAATATCCATTCACAGTTTGGAATTGGGATCCAATTTCATGTTCACATATTCTTATCTCAGGTTAAATTTGCGTCCAAGTGATAGCGGGGTCCATTTGCTTTGGTCCAGTTCACGTAAGCATCTTCTTGGGTCATCTTCTTGGCCTCCCATTGTGTGTTGTCTCTGTCATTTAATAAGCAGGTAATAGTAATTAGGTGTGGATAGTAGTCACATCATTCTTCATCTGCTCTGATTCTTCCCTGGGTGTAGTTGTACTGTTCTGACTCTGGGTCAAACAGAGTGCGCAACAATGGGGGGGGGGGGGCATGCTGACCTCAACTACCATTCAAAGAACGCCGCGCAAGGGAGAGTCTTGTGTTTTCATCGAACTTCTGACATCCAGGGCGTAGAATATACTGCTTCTGTCTTCTCCACATGGACACATTGTCAGCCACGTTTCTTCTCTGGTTCTTGAGTTACACTCTCAGTTTGCTTGTCAGATCAATCTCTGAATTCTCTAAGGAGAAGTAAGTAAGTCATGAACTTACCCTGTCTTCAGTGGCAGCCGCTCGGCTTATTGTTCCATGAAGCGCACTAAATTCTGGTCACATCCTTACCAATTCCTGGCGTGAACATGTTCATCACCTTCTTCCTGAACCTTAGCTTGTTCTTGCCTGATTAGCTTGCTCTTGCCAATCGTCTGTGCTATCCACATTACTTTCTGCAAAAACTCACATAGAGTATTCACCTCTATGTTTTACTTC
>CM034003.1:9197286-9301339 GCA_019603395.1 Cyrtorhinus lividipennis | reverse complement strand
CCATAACCCTCCTCTAGGTGCCTTTTTACCATTTTAAGGGTCCAAAATTTAGTGGAAAATGATACCCCATACGCCTAGGCAGCAGAAATCTGTAAAACACATTCGAAATGGGTAGATAGGTACCCATTTTGACTCATAGCCTCATCCAGAGGGCACCAATCGTTCCGGGACCCGTCTCAATGGAATCAGCGTCCAAAATTTACTGGAAAATGGTGCCCTACACGCCTAGGTAGCGGAAATGTCGAAAACACATATTCAAACATGGAGGAAACAGTGGGTGTGGCGGGTCCCGGACCCATTCCAATCGATCCAGGGTCCAGAATTTAGTGGAAAATGATACCCCACACGCCTAGGTACCAGAAATCTCGAAAACACGTATTCAAAATGGGTATTTGGGGGTGGATGTCGATCAATGTCTTCGTTGGGACCAGCATCTGAAGAACCTAACATCGAAGATGAGAAAATTGGTGTATGTGTGTCGGGAAGTAAGGAATTTTTTGTCAAACGAGGTGCGGAAGATGTTATATTTTGCGCTTGTCCAGTCTCGGATGATTTACGGTGTGTCGGGATGGGGAGGCTGCGGAGGAGGCTCGCGCAAAAACTTCTCATCAAAGTCCTGCTGAAGAAGCCAACTCGGTACTCAACAGCAGCTCTCTTCGAAGAATTCAAGGTGATGAAGTTCAGAGATCTCCGAGACACAGCCACCATCATAAAAACTTTCAGGATGCTCAAGAAATGAGCTGCAATTCCTGGAAGAAGGATGCACCAGAATACGGGAACAACACCTACTAAAATTCCCTTTTCGGAAAACCTTACACGGTCAACAGGCATATGACTACAGAGGTGCCAAATTGTTTAACGCTCTGCCATACAACATTAGAACGATAGGCAAACTTGAATCCTTCAAAAAGGAGCTCAAGACCTATGTAGGAATAAAGAACAAATCATAGGTCATTCCAGTGGTTTCAATCGTTCACCACGTGTACATTAAGTGAATATTATTACCCTTCATGAATTTTCCGAGTACCTAGGCATAATGTATTCATAAGAGAAGAGAGTAGAATATGAAACTCCTTCCCCACAGCACAAGTCTGTGACTCAGTGGGGAGTAGCAAATGTATTATTTTTGTATGTCTTACTATGTACAGTTTTATAAATTATAATTATAATTATATATTAATTTATTTAATTGTATTTTTCAAAAAAAAAAAAAAATTGTACCCTTTGACCCAAACCTCTCCCAATGGGGGCCAATCGTTCGTCCCACTTACATGGATTCAGCGTCCAAAATATCGTGGAAAATGATACCCACATCGCCTAGACGCCCAAAATCCGAAAATCCATTTTTCAAACAACACATTTTGACCGCTACCCCGCCCAAATTTGGTCCGATCGGGCTGAAAAGTTTCGAGAACAAAAATAACCTACTGATTCGAATGAACTATAATAGATTTTTATTTTTTGAGTAATTTTCTCTCTATTGACTTCAAAAATGGTTCATATTGCCCCACTATATGTTATCATCACGTACCCAGAATGTCAAAAATTGTCATTTCAATATCACAGATTATCTCTTTCAAGTCTCATTTCGTCAATTAATACATAAATTAAATAACGAATCTTCTTCTATTTCATTGAACGGTTGATGTGCGGCACATTTATTCACGGATTATTTATTAAACCAGCCGCGGATAGGTCCTATTTGGGTGGAAAACTCCTGAACTAATGTTATCAACGGATTTAAAGCACAATTAAAAGAATAATGAGCCGGCCACGTAAGGATTCCTTACTTCTCCGCTTACGCAATGAAGAACTTGATCATGAGGATGGTTCAAATACTGCTTCTAGTTAAATAGAAAAAAAAAAACGATGGAGGACAGGATGGATACAGACAACCTTTTAAAAGCAGAAGAAGCCCAGATTGTGAATTTTGTTGGTCAGCTTGAAGAAACAGACGAGACAGAAAGAAAAGGCCTAGAAATAGGGATGGGTATCTGTAAGCCCCCAGGCTTGCTGCCTCCAGAAAGCCAGAAGGGAGGGAGCATGCGCCAGGATGCATGCGCAGCTCCTGCCCAGACATCGCATTTTGGAGAGAGCTCCAGCCCGCACTTGTTGCCAAGGCGCCCAACCGGGCAGTCGTTGCCGAGGCGCCCAACATGTCGGAGTCATATATATTGTCATACATGTTGTCTAATTTACTTTGTCGAATTACTTTGTCTTGTATCAATTCTAGCCCAGGTTGAGGCATATTCTCCTTTGCAATGTGTCCTTGTTTTCAATTATAATTCATTTTGTATCAATGTATTTTATGCTCATCCTTGGTATCCCTAATTGCTCAGTCGTAAGTCTTGGACTTACATCCCGTATCCTCTCGCTAGAACCCTTCCAAATTCTCCGAAGAAACCCGAATTAAATTATAGTTAATTCAAACACATTTTAATTCGAGAGAGGCTTACATATCGATGAACAAAAACATGGGGAAAATGGAAACAGTAGGTGTGGCGGGTCCCGGACCGATTCCAATCGATTGAGGGTCCACAATTTAGTGAAAAATAATACCCCACACGCCTAGGTTACAGAAATCTCAAAAACACATTCGAAATGGGTAGATAGGCACCCATTTTGACCCATAACCTCATCCAGAGGGTGCCAATCGTTCCAGGACCCGTCTCATTGGAATCAGCGTCCAAAAGATAGTGAAAAATCATACCCTACACGCCTAGGTAGCTGAAAATCGGTGTCAGAAAAATTGGAGATGTTGCTATTAATATAAATAGCCTCAGCGGAACATTTCGAAGCTCCAATGACGTTCGGAAATAATAAATAATCAAGTTAATAATAGATTATATTAGCTTGCATTACTCAGTAGAGCTATCTTCACCTGTTGATGCAATTAGGTAAAAAAACGGGAACAAATATAAATAATGCAAAGTTTATAAAATACTAGTGTACTTTGAATATGACAGAAAAGATCTAATTTAGTACAGATCTCCAAAAGTACAAACACGGGTTGTAGAACAGGAATGATTACAAGAAACCCGAATGATATCAATTTACGTACAAACAGAGTTCCTATAGGAAAGGACATACTCCAAACAGGATTAAAAGTAGGCGACATTAGTTCTGAAGTTGTCAACGGTGAATGTTGATTTAATTTCCACGTTTCGAATCCCTGTGCAAAAAGAAATATCTGTGAGCAGTGATACCAGAAGCGTAAGAATAGTATACCAACGTAAGCCAAATCCAATGCTTATCAGACAATTTGATAGAAATGCGACTCAGAATAGGTAGTTAGAGTAGAATATTGATATTTTTTTAGTATACGGTGACTATTTTTTGAGTCATTGAAAGAAATTCAGGTGTGGTAAAGAAATATACACCTAGACATGTACAAAAATCGTAAACGAACCACACAGCTCCCAAAATGTTGAGATAAAACGAAGATGGATACAACACAAAAAACAGGGAATAGCCAGAATACAACGTTAATCCGTGCACAATTTTATCAATTTGAATACATTTATTACCTTTCGAACCATAACTCTACTATAAAAACTTTCCAAAAACCGTATTTCATTAACTACAATTAACCATTACACCACAAGTCGACGAATAGTAAGGTAGCTATAAAGCTCAGCCATGCAATAAATCAGCATACGCAAGTTACATTTCTCCCACCTACGTTACTGTAATGTACAATTTAAAAAAATGTCTTCACCAATAGTAAAAACCGAAGAGGGGGAATTCATTAGGGTAGTAGCCGTGGAATCACAATACGAGTAATATACAACTCGAAACAAGTTCCAATATAAAATTGCCATTTTTTTTCAAATTTTATAACTCAGAAATTGTATATTGGGGTCGCATATCAAGCTTAATAAGTAGCTCGCATTCGTCCAGCATCAATAAAAATATTCCATTATTGCCAAGAAAACCAACGATTTGTCGCATTATTACAAATATTCAAACTTGTGACCTATTTTTTGGATATCGCGTTATATTTCCTGTGCGAATATTGTACATTCACCATCAACTCCTGAGGAATTTAAGGTCAAACGTTGAAAATATAACAAGAACTGTTGAATTTCTGCAAGGAATCGATTTAAAAAAAAAAAATGCCCTAAAATTTGATTATTGAACTGATAGTGGTCTTCAGGAGTCAATTTAGGATAATAAATGAGCAATACACGAATAAAATATTGGACGCTTGAACGCAGAACAAGAACAAGGAAAGCGCAGGCATATAAAATAGAAAAAAATAATAATGAATTCGTGGCATTTTACTCCTTTTTCAGTATAGTTTACCTACCCGTTGTTATGAATGAGTCAATAAAACGCTGCAAATTCTTACACACGGGTTGGTTATTCCTCGGACAAGGTGCATGGAGACTCATTTCTTCAACATGGGGGAAATGGAGGAAACAGTGGGTGTAGCGGGTCCCGAACCCATTCCAAACGATTGAGGGTCCACAATTTAGTGGAAAATGATAACCCACACGCCTAGGTTACAGAAATCTCGAAAACACACATTCGAAATGGGTAGATAGGCACCCATTTCGACCCATAGCCTCATCCAGAGGGTGCCAATCGTTTCGGGATTCATTTAATTGGATCCAGCGTCCAAGATTTAGTGGAAAATGATACCCCACACCCCTAGGAACCAGAAATCTGGAAAACACACATTTAAAATGGGTAAATAGGCACCCATTTTGACCCATAGCCTCATCCAAAGGGCACCAATCGTTCCGAGACCCGTCTCATTGGATTCAGCGTCTAAAAGTTAGTGGACAATGTTACCCTACACGCCTAGGTAGCAGAAATGTCGAAAACATATTCAAACATGGGGGAAAATGGGGGAAAAAGTGGGTGTGGCGGGTTCCGGACCCATTCTAATTGATCCAGGGTCCAGAATTTAGTGGAAAATGATACCCCACACGCCTAGGTACCAGAAAAATCTCGAAAACACATTCAAATTGGGTAATAGATACCCATTTTGACCCATAACCTCTTCCAGTGGGTGCCAATCGTTGTGACCAATTTTATAATTGGAAAGAATAACCAACCAAAAGGTGAAAGCGAGGGCAATGAAGAAAATATTGCCTTTGGAATAATCACGATGAACTAAAGTAGCGTTACCACCTGTTCATAACAACTGAATAAGGAGAGGTTTCATGGAAGTCATACGGACAGATGAAGGAGCACATAACTTACTTTTGCCAAGCAGATATCTCTTTCAGCAGTCATGCAAAGCCAAGAACAATCGAATCAGAAGATTGCATGCAGACATAAATATAATTATATAGCTAGGTGATGCGTTGTCAAACATCCGTTCAGGTTCAGCGAGTTACAGATAACAAAATACGGAAAGGAAAAGAATCCTCTTTCAAACCTTGGCAAGAGCTTCTGGTTATCATACAATGACGTACATGCTGACTTGACAGAAAAAAATGGACATTTCGACCACAATAAGTAAATAAATAACGGAAGAGCATCTACCATCCGGGAGTGGTGTTGGCCAGCCTCCTCATCCTCCTGGTGTTTCTGTCCTGGTCTCGGATTTTCTTTTCCATTTCGGCGTCGGTGAGCGTTTCGAGAAAAGGACACCATTGGTCGGCCTCGGAACCGGCTCGAAATGGTACGTCCACTTTGCCTAAAGTTTCCGAAAAAGCGTAGGTTTTTTGATGCCAAGAAAGTTGTCCTCGAATGGAATACGCGATCGCCGTGACGAACTCACCACCGAGACCAAGTTCGGCGCAGAGTTTCATTGCGAATTGTTCCGGAGAATTTTCTTTCTCTGACATGTCCCATTCCACCTGTAAATTGACGAAGCGTTTGAGTTATCGACGGCAAAAGAAAATTGTGTATTGGTACGAAAGTAATTGCACTGCCACGGCAAAACTCTTCTTCCCCAGTCACACTGATTGGAATTCGCACAGATTTTCTATTTTAAGAACGCTGCAAATTCCTACACACGGGTTGGTTATTCCTCGGACCAAGCGAATGGAGATTCATTTCTTCAACATGGGGAAAATGGGGGAACAGTGGGTGTGGCGGGTCCCGGACCCATTCCAATCGATCCAGGGTCCAGAATTTAATGGAAAATGATACCCGTACGGGCATACAGCAGACGGCGGACGGACATTTGCTAATTTTGATCTAGACACCTTGAAACTTCCAGAAAAAAATTTTGAGCCGAATCGGTGGTTGACCTTTTGACCAACCAAAATCAATTTGCTGCATTAAATTACTCCAATCGACAAGGTACTTGGCCACGATAAGATTTACCCGAAAATATGACGCCAAAAACAAGGGAGTTGTGACATCACAAGAACTGATTATACTCGCTCTGGTTGGTTTTATCGTTAATTTCTCATTTGGCATAACACAACAAACCTGCATCAAGGTATACTGCATCTAGTTTAGGAAGTTCCGCAGACTATCTATTAGATATACTGCTCTATGTGGTTGATAGTTGCTACAGTTCGTGTAAACCCCCACATTATACTCGTATTGGTTGGTAATTCCTTAAATAATCAACCTATGTTTTCATGCAAGAAGTCAATCTCTCCGATTCGCCCGAAATTGTTTTCTGGACGTTTCAAGGTGTCAAGATCAAAATTAGCAAATGTCCGTCCGTCAGGTCTTTTCATTCCTCCCGTTCCTACGCCTTGCGGCTTTACTGGGGTTTGCTTACTGCCTGATGGTTGCGCCTTCTCTCCTGCCGTACGTTTCGCCATTGCTACTCAGCAGTGCCCGGAACGGACCTCGCGGAGGTAGCACGGTTGAGACCAGGAGGGGCTTCATGGCGTGATTGGCGTATGGGCCGTCCTTTTGCAGCCATTACTTGATGGGCAAACGTTTTTGTGCCCTCTGCATTGTTTCTGGATGGAAACGCAGCCTGCCATGGGCTCTCTTCATCTGCGGCCAGACCCAGGACTGCCAGCCATCGCCTACGCGCAGTTTCGTACTTTGGGCACTGGAGGTAGACATGGTCCGCCGTCTCAGGCTCGCCGCACTCACAGAGGGGGGAGGTCTTCAGTCTCATGCCATGGAGCTTGGCGTTGAAGTCGCTATGGCCGGTGGCAAACTGTGAGACGTAGTGGTCAACATCCACATAGCGCTGAGACAGGCGTGTGCGGATGTTTGGCCAGATTCTGTACGTGTGCCGTCCATTTGGAGACGTGTCCCATCGTTCCTGCCACCTGTCTAGGCTCCACTCGGAAATCGCAGCCTCAGTTGTACATCCAGGTATCATGCTCTCTCTGCCATGGCTGATCTGCCACATTGATGCCAGGACCTGGAGCTTAAGGTCCAATGGCATCTGCCCTGTCAGGACGTGGAGGGCTTCATGCGACACTGTCCTGTAAGCCTGGCTGACCATGAGGAGGGCGCTTCGCTCTGACGTGAGCAGCCTTTTACGATCCTTGCCTTTCACGTACCTGGCCCATGCTGGGCATGCATACAGAGCCACCGTCTCAAAGAGGGACCTGTACATCAAATGTCAGCAAATGTCCGTCCGCCGGCCACACCGACTTTGGCAGTAGAAAATTTTCTAAAAATTTGAAATTTTGGTCAGGGGTTCGTTCATGGCTCTAGTTGTTCCTCGAAACTTTTCAACCCGATCGGACCAAATTTGGGTGGGGTAGGGGTCAAAATGTGAATTTTGAAAAATGGGTTTTTGAGATTTTTAGCAATCTAGGCGTGTGAGGTATCATTTTCCACTAAATTCTGTACGCTGAATCTAATGATAAGGGTCCCAGAACGATTGACACCCACTGGAAGAGGTTATGGGTCAAAATGGCTATCTATTACCCATTTCGAAGTTGTGTTTTTCAGATTTCTGGTACCTTGGCGTGTGGGGTATCATTTTCCACTAAATTTTGGACCTTGAACCGATTGGGATGGGTCCGGGACCCGCCACACCCACTGTTTCCCCCATTTTCCCCATGTTGAAGAAATGAGTCTCCATGCTTCTGGTCCGAGGAATAACCAACCCGTGTGTATGAATTTGCAGCGTTTTTGTTTCAGTATGTGATCTGCTTTTGGGGTTTGCTATCTAATTTAACCGTTGTAAAACAAAGTTGGCCCAGTTCGGTTGATAGGACTATCACAGTCGAACACTACTCGAGGAGGGAAGTTGTGGTAAAAAGTAAGAAAAATAAAACAAAAACCAATAATTATACGCCTTGTAGCCTTGGCCTTAATTGCAGACAAACTACAAAGAGAAAGACTTTTCAAAGAAAATAAGAAGCAAAAGTTACTTGGTCGACTAGGGACGTGTTGCCAACATGAATGTTCAACTTGACGATAACCCTTTGGTCGGTCTGCTCTGCCAGTATGTTATCGGTTGGGAATCCTTCAATCTGTTGCCTGATTGCCTGAGCTATCGCGGGAACAAAACTGAGTGGATTTAGATCCAAGTCGTCGCAGAGAACTTCAGCGAATTGTTCAGGGGTGATTAGACTCTCGTTTTTATTCCAAGTAAACGTGTCACGGAGTTTCTGTCCTTCGATTTCCATGTCGAGACGAATCGGCACCAACACTTCGACTTGGGAAGCGTTTTCCATTATGGAGGCAGGATCTGTGTCGTCGAAGCAAAGAGGAAACGATCGTACCTGAAATCAGCAGGTTGACTGTGAGACAACGGTACATTGCAGACTAAAGATATGTATACAGGGTGACTGGCTACTCGCGTTACTAACATAGGCTGGCCGTCCACTGGACGCGAATTCGCGCGAAGAGAATCAAACATGTTTGATTCCAAACGCGCGAACTGGCGAACCTGGCGATGGAAATCGATAAATCGATCATGGCGCTTGCAGTGGACGGGGTCCTATACGAATAATAGTGTTTGTTAAGAGGCGAACTCTTCGTTTGAAATCGCGTACTTCGCCTCTTCGCGCGAATTCGCGTCTAGTGGACGGCCAGCCATAGGAAAATTAAGGCGAAGGAAATTTGATGCTGAATGAAACCTCGGACCGGGCGCATGGAGACTCAATTGGACCCATTCCAATCGATTCAAGGGTCCAACATTTAGCGGAAAATGATACCCCACACACCTTAATTGCCAAAAATCTCAAAATTAAAGATTTTTAGAAAATTTACTACTACCAAAATCGGCGTGGACGGCGGACGGAAATTTGCTAATTTTGATCTAGACACTTTGAAACTTCCAGAAAATTTTTGGGCCGAATTGGAGAGACTGACTTTTTGCATGAGAACGAAGGTTGTTCAAGGAATTACCAACCAAAAAGCCGTTTCCTAACCATTATTCAGATATTTCGATTTTTCATGAAATTCAGTACTTACTTACAAAAAAAAAACCATAAATCCCTAAAAAAATAATTAACACGATGATAGTATAATCGACGTCGATACCATGTAAAAACTCACGTTAAAGCAGTACGATCCCAAATGAAGCAAATTCGAGATCTACGAATTTTGGTAAATTTACTATGGAGCATCTTGAACAAAATTCATTACGTAGACACAAGCAAATTTTCTTTAAAAAAATCTGAAATTTGGGTCAGGGGTCCGTTCTTGGTTTTTGTTGGTCCTCAAAACATTTCAGCCCGACCGGACCAAATTTGGGCGGGGTAGGGGTCAAAATGTGTATTTTGGATGGATTTTCAAAAATTTTGGCAACCCAGGCGTGTGAGGAGTTATTTTCCACTAAATTTTGGACGCAGGATCCAATGAGACGGGTCCCAGAATGATTGGCACCCACTGGAAGAAGTTATGAGGTCAAAATGGGTATTAATCTACCCATTTTGAATAAGTGTTTTCGAGATTTATCGTACCTAGGCGTGTGGGGTATCATTTTCCACTAAATTTTGGATCCTGAATCGAATGAAATGGGTCCGGGACCCACCACACTCACGATTTCCCTCATTTCCCCATGTTGAAGAAATTAGTCTCCATGCGCTCCGTGCGAGGAATGAAGGAACTTGCAGCGTTTTTGCTCTAACTTTTTCACATTCTAGGTAAACATTTTCAAATTTTTGAAGAGGCAATGATAGTACCGTTGCAAAGCTTATTTACAGGAGCAATTTTCAGGAAATTTTCCGGTGTCAACACAAAGTGTAGTGCGTAAGTTGCTACATAGTAAATTTACCAAATTTTGTAAATTTTGAATTTGTTTCATTTGTGGATGATACTGCATACTGCATACTGCATTGGTATGAGTTTTTTTCATGGTATCGACCAACTTTTCATTAAGCAGCGAATTTCATGTAGCCCTCACATTTGGGGTAGAAATAATTTCTCGGGAATTTATTGGGTTTTTTTGTCAGCAAGTACTGAATTTCTCGGATAACCTTAAAAATTGATATATCTGGAAAACGGGTAGGAATCGGACCATGTTGAAAAGGAACTTTTTTGTTCAGCATCAAATGTCCTACAAGATCTCGGAGTTTGTAACACGAATAGCCAGTCACAATTGGGCGGAATGAACTGTAGAGATAACGTATCGTGATACCTTCTTGTTAACGACTCGATTTCTATTGATAGGAGTCGCCTGAGGGACAGCATCAAGATGCGAACTGTTCGGTACCGAAGGAACCCAGGGCATCGCTTTCTTCGGTTTGGCTGAAGAGGGAATCGGCGTTTCCGAAGAATGGACGGAAACAGCTTTGTATTTGTCATCGTTACCGTCGATTATATCCTCAACTTCGGATGCTCTCAAGAGTGATATGCTCGAGGCCAGGCAATGTGAACTCAGACCTGAACAAATTCGGAAAAGTGAACATCTCACAGTTCAAAGCGGAATCGAGATTACACCCAAAATTAATTTTTGGTGGAACTCACCCAGTTCAATAAGTCGCTTCCTTTCTTCATTTCCCAAAGTTCGACGATACATCCCAGGATACCTTTTATATAAGGAACCTCGGAACATCCGAAGATAATTCCCCACTTCCGAACCGATGCAATAATATTCTCCATTTTCCTCGACTTGAAAACTTATGGGCTTGTCGCCGTACGTTCGAATAGACATGGCTCGTCGGCTTCGTGACTCGAACGAGAACCTGGGACTGCAAAACCAGAACAGATTTGAATAAAATAGACTAGGAGAAATCAAATACCATTTTTTTAGAAAATCCGATGAAAACTCACGAAAACTGGTTTTGTTTTCTTAAATTCGAATCAAGAGAATCAGAACCGCTGAACACGAAGTACCAAACACAAACACAGCACACAACAACAGAAGCAAACGAGTGGTGAACACTACCACAGCGTTTTCGTCTTGTTCTTATTCGACAGGGACATCACCTTTCTGTTCAATCGACGAACCAACAATACGCAGCAGTATGTCTAAATAATCTAACCAAATGTTGAAGGCGTCCCGGTACCAGTCAGCCGCATCCAACTCGAGGGTAGTCGTTACTGCGAATTAAAATTATACTCGTATAATTGATCAAACCCACTTGACCCACTGACTCATAGAAAACTAATTGTTCTATCAATAATAAATAAATTATTAAATTATTGGTTAGGATCGAAAATTAAGTTTAAAATACTCTGAGAAAGCTTGTGCCCAGTTTTGCCTCATTTTCGGACCGATCGCCACACACGGTGTCAGGGTAGGTACAGTACCTAGTAAAAGGTACTGAAGTTACCCCTTTTCAGCATGTCCTCTCCATGACTGCCTTTGCTGTCCTAAGCGTAAGCCTAAAAGAACAGATAACACTTTCGCTGCTGCTCAATAGAATCGATTGTAGCCCCACAACTACAGTAACATGGCGTCGTGCGGTTTTTACCGCAATTTTTCACGTAGTGGTTGGTACAAAAGAAAACATCACTTTTTAAGTCAACTACTACCTGGCGGTAATTACCGCGACCGCTGTCCTTCACTACAACTACGCGGTAATTACCGCGCCTACTGTCCTTCATCACTAATAGGTGGAAATATCCACCCGAGATGCTACAAGTATATTTTATTGACGCACTTTTATTTTCACCAACTTTGGCTATCGACATGTGTTTTATTAAACGATACATTCAGCTATAGGTTAAAAAAATCTGCAAATTCTTACACACGGGTTGGTTATTCCTCGAATGGGGGAAACAGTGGGTGTGGCGGGTCCCAGACCCATTCCAATCGATTCAGGGTCCAAAATTTAGTGGAATATGATACCCCACACGCCTGGGCACCTAAAATCCTGACACATACAAAATGGGTGGATACATACCCATTTTGACCCATAACTTCTTCCGGTGGGTGCCAATCGTTCTGGGACACACATCATTGAATTTAGCGACCAAAATTTAGTGAAAAATGACACCCTACTCGCCTAGGTAGCAGAAATCCCGAAAACACATATTCAAAATGGGTAATAAATACCCAATTTGACCCATAACTTCTTCCAATGGGTGCCAATTGTTCTGGGTCCCATTTTATTGGATTCAGCGTCCAAAATTTAGTGGAAAATGACACCCCACTCGCCTAAATCACCCGAAATCTCGAAAATCCATTTTTCAAAAAACCCCTACCCCCTCCAAATTTGGTCCGATCGGGCTGGAAAGTTTCGAGGACCCATCTCGGCTGGAAACAGAACCCTGACCCAAATTTCAGATTTTTAGAAAATTTTCTACTACCAAAAACGGCGTGGACAATGGACGGCGGACGGCGGACGGCGGACGGACATTGACCTTTTTTGATCAGGACATCATGAAACGTCCAGAAAAAAATTTTGAGCCGAATCGGAGAGGTTGACCATTTTCATGAAAACATAGGTTGATTATTCAAGGAATAACCAACCAAAACGATCAGGTCAACGATAGGTATTTCATCTTAGCAGGAATCGTCCTCATCAGACTCTCCTGTCTCCAAATTCTCGTGTAGGAAGAGATCCTCATCGCTCTCGACATCACTCTCAAGATCGTTGAGGAGGTTTCTAATGTCTTGCTAGGTGAAAATCCGTCTTTCCTGAGAGGGAGCAGCCGAAGAACTTGTTGAGGTTCTTCAACCTTGTCATGAGATCTTTTCAGACCTCCTCGAGTGAGGACGATGGTTATTCTGGTATAAGATCGTATATAAGTAGGTTGATTGCACAGTAGGTACTGAGAAATAAATAGATAAAATAACTGTCGAAGGAGGGTGAAAAAATTAGTTCGGTAGACAAGAACATGCTTGTTTTAAACCCGAATGACGTTTTTTATGTAAATGCATTAAAAAATATATATATATATAACACGACACAATGAAGCAGTCAAAAGAAACGGTAAAATAAAATGCGTAACTTACTTTTGACTCAAAACATGTGAGAAACGTCGTCGGCAAGCGTCCTGGACTAAACTGAAATATCGGCACTTTGAAGGTCATTATCTCCTCGGCGGACATTCCTCCTTTCTTCCTAACGATAGGGATATTGAAAGACAGGGCTTTGCCAAGGGCCGAGAGCGGTTTTTACCGCGCTAGTAATGGTGTTAAAAAAAAATTATTGCATCAAGATATTTTATAAGCAATTTACATTTGATACTCGACTTGATTGAATGATAAGAGGCCAAAATACTTGACATGGCTTCTGAGGGTATTGAATTTGAGTGCAACTGATCAGCACTGATACTTGGAGTGCGCGCAAAATATGTTTTTCGAAAAATGGATTTTCGAGTTTTTTGGCAATCTAGGCGTGTGGGGTAAAATTTTCCACTAAATTTTGGACGCTGAATCCAATAAAATGGGTCCCAGAACGATTGGTGCCCTCTGGATGAGGTCATGGGCCAAAATTGGTGCCTCATTTTCCCATTTCGATTGTTTGTTTTTGAGATTTCTGGTACCTAGGCGTGTGGGGTGCCATTTTCCACCAAATTTTGGACACTGATTCCAATGAGACGGGTCCCGGAACGATTGGTGCTCTCTGGATGAGGCTATGGGTCAAAATGGGTACCTATCTACCCATTTCGAATGCGTGTTTTCGAGATTTCTGTAACCTAGACGTGTGGGGTATCATTTTCCACTAAATTGTGGACCCTCAATCGATTGGAATGGGTCCGGGACCCGCCACACCTCATTTTCTCCATGTTGAAGAAATGAGTCACCATGCGCCTGGTCCGAGGAATAACCAACCCGTGTGTAAGAATTTGCAGCGTTTTTTAAATTGTACAATACACGATTTACAATGACATTGAGAGGATCGATAGATGCCGATGATATTTTCTCATCGCGGTACAATGGACCCACGAACGAGGCCGGTTCTGCTGGTTCGTCGTTTCCGGTTTGGGATTTTGGCTAGAAGGGTACCACCAATCATCCAATTGTTTCTTCAAGGATATTTTTGTTATCAAGAGCTTCCCCATCCTACTACAGTTGATTAGTGGAGGGTGGTGAAGGGGGGGTCCTTGCTTTTATACATAGAGTTGATATTTTCTCCTTGGGACGCCGCCTATTCTGACCCGCTTACATCAAATTATCGCCCAGGCGCGTGGTTACAATGTCATTTGGCTCGTTCAGTCCGCGACCGTCCGCTAAATCAAACGGTACTGTCTTGAGAAGTCCGTCTTCCGCGTTCTTCACATTGTGAGCCCTTTTGGATGTTGTCGTACGTGCACGTACTGGAACAAAACGAAGTAGTTCGATAGTTCTCACTCCCATTTTCGCGTGAGAATGTCCAAGATGTTGCCTTTACGCGCCTGATTGCGGTCTGAGTTGAAGTCTCTAATGGCAATCTAACTACCTTGTTTGAGGTATCTCTCCCTATACGAGTGTATTGTGTGCCTGTGATCTGGCCCTCTTTTGTCTTCTGGACGTCCTTCCAAAAGGAGTTGATCATCTGTCAATATTAGAGACCTTCGCAGCGGTATCATTGTTTTTACTGGAAGGTAGGAACCGAAATGACGACTACCTTGAAAAAAAAAAAAAAAAAAAAAAAACAATATTACTTCAATGTTTCTCTCTCAGTAACTTGTAGTTCCTACGTATTTTGTGTTGACCTACCTTGGCACTATTTTTTCTTTTCGCGGCATTGCGTCTACAAGGCGATTCGAGCTAAGTTAGAGCTTGAATCTCTCGTCGTTATAATCCTGTCCTTCTAGGTACATCCCCGGAAAGTGTTTGGACAGTGCTGATAACAGCGTTACTGGGAGAGACGAACAGCCTTCAGAGGAAAACACGTTGTAAAGAACTTGATCAAAGTCAACTTCTACCTCTGGAAGCGGGAGGACCGTGGGATTGATTGATTCCTAGTTAAACAAACAATTACTTTGAAAGAAAAATCTGCAAATTCTTACACACGGGTTGGTTATTCCTCGAATGGGGGAAACAGTGGGTGTGGCGGGTCTCAGACCCATTCCAATCGATTCAGGGTCCAAAATTTAGTGGAATATGATACCCCACACGCCTAGGTAGCAGAAATCCCGAAAACACATAATCAAATTGGGTAATAAATACCCAATTTGACCCATTACTTCTTCCAGTGGGTGCCAATTGTTCTGGGACCCATTTTATTGGATTCAGCGTTCAAAATTTAGTGGAAAATGACACCCTACTCGCCTAGGTAGCAGAAATCCCGAAAACACATATTCAAGATGGGTGTATCTATGGGGCACTACGACACTAATTTACTAATATAATATTGAGAAAACGTAGGTAATTTAGATGGCTATAATAATTGTATTAAATTGAATTGAATGGTACGAATAAAAAGCTCGGACAGTAAAAAGAATTGTAGGCAACTGCTCAAAATTGGTTGCTAAGTTTAACAGCTGGTTATAAACAACAGGATATGACGATGTGTTTTGTTTGTCTATTCGGCTGAAGTCACCCACATGGGTAATAAATACCCAATTTGACCCATTACTTCTTCCAGTGGGTGCCAATTGTTCTGGGACCCATTTTATTGGATTCAGCGTCCAAAATTTAGTGGAAAATGACACCCCACTTGCCTAAATCACCCAAAATCTCGAAAATCCATTTTTCAAAAAACCCCTACCCCCTCCAAATTTGGTCCGATCGGGCTGAAAAGTTTCGAGGACCCATCTCGGCTGGGAACAGACCCCTGACCCAAATTTCAGATTTTTAGAAAATTTTCTACTACCAAAAACGGCGTGGACAATGGACGGCGTACGGCGTACGGCGGACGGACATTGACCTTTTTTGATCAGGACATCATGAAACGTCCAGAAAAAAATTTTGAGCCGAATCGGAGAGGTTGACCATTATCATGAAAACATAGGTTGATTATTCAAGGAATAACCAACCAAAAGGTCAATGTCCGTCCGCCGTACGCCGTCCATTGTCCACGCCGTTTTTGGTAGTAAAAAATTTTCTAAAAATCTGAAATTTGGGTCAGGGGTCTGTTCCCAGCCGAGATGGGTCCTCGAAACTTTTCAGCCCGATCGGACCAAATTTGGAGGGGGTAGGGGTCAAAATGTGTTTTTTGAAAAATGGATTTTCGAGATTTTGGGTGATTTAGGCGAGTGGGGTGTCATTTTCCACTAAATTTTGGACGCTGAATCCAATAAAATGGCTCCCAGAACAATTGGCACCCACTGGAAGAATTAATGGGTCAAATTGGGTATTTATTACCCATGTGGGTGACTTCAGCCGAATAGACAAACAAAACACATCGTCATATCCTGTTGTTTATAACCAGCTGTTAAACTTAGCAACCAATTTTGAGCAGTTGCCTACAATTCCTTTTACTGTCCGAGCTTTTTATTCGTACCATTCAATTCAATTTAATACAATTATTATAGCCTTCTAAATTACCTACGTTTTCTCAATATTATATTAGTAAATTAGTGTCGTAGTGCCCCATAGATACACCCATCTTGAATTATGTGTTTTCGGGATTTCTGCTACCTAGGCGTGTGGCGTATCATTTTCCACTAAATTTTGGACGCTGAATCGATTGGAATGGGTCTGAGACCCGCCACACCCACTGTTTCCCCCATTCGAGGAATAACCAACCCGTGTGTAAGAATTTGCAGATTTTTTTTATCATGTCCAGAAAAAAGTTTTGAGCCGAATCGGAGAGTCCGTCCACCGTCCGCGTCGACTTTGGTAGTAGAAAATTTTCTAAAAATCTGAAATTTTGGTCAGGGGTCCGTTCATGGCTCTAGTTGGTTCTCGAAACTTTTCAACCCGATCGGACCAGTTTTGGGTGGTGTAGGGGTCAAATGTGTATTTCGAAAAATGGATTTTTGAGATTTCTTGCAATCTCGGTGAGTGAAGTATCATTTTCCACGAAATTCCGGACGCTGAATCCAATGGAAAGGGTTCCAGAACGATTGGCATCAACTGCAATAGGTTATGGGTCAAAATGGGTATCTACTCGTATTACCCATTTTGAATATGTGTTTTCAAGATTTTGGGTACCTAGGCGTGTGGGGTGTCATTTTCCACTAAATTTTGGACTCTGAATCGATTGGAATGGGTCCGGGACCCGCCACACCCACTGTTTCTCCCATTTTCCTCATGTTGAAGAAATGAGTCTCCATGCGCCTGGTCCGAGGAATAACCAACCCGTGTGTAAGAATTTGCAGCTTTCATACATGACTGTTTCAGGGGTTCGTTGTTTGTCATAACTACTTAGTGAAAACGCCAATTCCTATCTAGTTAACCGGAAGTAGGAAGTTCTTGGCAGGGACCGACTTCAATAGAATAGCGATCGGGGTAGGCATCGCCCAAGTGTATTGACCAGCGATGGTAATTTGCCAACGACCTTGCTACCGTAGTCACGACCAAGCCCCTATTCATCAATACCGGAGCTGATTTATCTTCTTCACGTTGTTCAGACAGGGATGTCCCGCTTTTTGGTCAGGCTCGTTCAATGGAAAACCGTCGTTATGGATCCGATGAACTATGTACATAATATAATGCCGAACTCTAATAAAATTTCTACCCACCTTATCCGATCTCGACGGTCATTGGGAACGGCGTGGTTTATATTTCGCAATACATTGCATTCCGCGTCAACAACGGCATTAAATTAGATTCACCCTCGAGGGACGTCACAACCTTGAGATACCGCTTGAACTAGTAAGTAGGTATCCCCTGCAGACAAATGAGTCATTCGAATTTAAAGAAGGTTCGAAACAAATGGCCTTGTAAGTTGGTCCACTTTGGTTATCGCATTTGCAACACCGGTCCACCAATCCACCGTAATGTATGTGGTACTGTTATAGCGATTGTGCTGTTAAATTATGAAATAAACTGGGACTTCTAGTGGTTCATCGAGTGTGTTCTGTTTTGTGTGACAGCAATTTTGGACACGCCTTACATTTTTTGACATTACCTCCTCCAATAAGTTCAGAAAAAATTGTTATCGGTGGTCATTTTTGGAAAAATACAAAAACAAAACAAAAACGCTGCAAACTCACACGGGTTGGTTGTTCCTACATCCAAAATGTCAAATGGTCCATGGCGGGTTAGGTAGTATAAAACTTAGGGGTAGGGGTCAAAATGGGTTTTCGATATTCGTGGCAATCTAGGCGTGTGGGGTATCATTTTCCACTAAATTTTGGACGCTGAATCGATTGGAATGCGTCCGGGACCCGCCACAAACACTGTTTTCCCCATTTTCTCCATGTTGAAGAAATGAGTCTCCATGCTTTTGGTTGGTTATTCCTTGAATAATCAACCTATGTTTTCATGCAAATGGTCAACCTCTCCGATTCGGCTCAAAATTTTTTTCTGGACGTTTCATGATGTCCTGATCAAAAACGCTGCAAATTCTTACACAGGGGTTGGTTATTCCTCGGACCAGGCGCATGGAGACTCATTTCTTCAACATGGGGGAAATGGGGAAACAGTGGGTGCGGCGGGTCCCAGACCTATTCCAATCGATTCAGGATCCAGAATTTAGTGGAAAATGATACCCCACACGCCCAGGTACCGGAAATCTCGAAAACGCATATTCAAAATGGGTCATATATACCCAATTTGACCCATAACTTCTTCCAGAGGGTGCCAATCGTTCCGGGACCCACTTCATTGAAATTAGCGTCCAAGATTTAGCGGAAAATGATACCCCACACGCCTAGGTTCTAGAAATCTCAAAAACACATATTCAAAATGGGTAATATATACCCAATTTGACCCATAACTTCTTCCAGAGGGTGCCGATCGTTTTGGGACCCATTTCATTGGATTCAGCGTCCAAAATTTAGTGGAAAATGATACCCCACTCGCCTAAATCGCCCAAAATCTCGAAAATCCATTTTTCAAAAAACACATTTTGACCCCTACCCCTCCCAAATTTGGTCCGATCGGGCTGAAAAGCTTGGAGGACCGTCCTAGGCCGGGAACAGACCCCTGACCCAAATTTCAGATTTTTAGAAAATTTTCTACTACCAATAACGACGTGGACGGCGGACGGCGTACGGCACGGCGGACGGACATTGACCTTTTGGTTGAAGAAATGAGTCTCCATGCGCCTGGTCCGAGGAATAACCAACCCCTGTGTAAGAATTTGCAGCGTTTTATCTAGGTACCTTGAAACGTCCTGAAAAAAATTTTGGGCCAAATCGGAGAGATTGACTTTTTGCGTGAAAACGTAGGTTGATAATTCAATGAATAAGCAACCAAAACTCGATTCAGATGAGGCTGTCCTACAGTTCTTGAAGACATTGATTTGTGTCCGTCCCACCAATGCAGCACGGTTGCTACATTTGTCAAAATACAAGATCTCGTAATGAGATGCTGTCAACTCCCCCTGTTCGATGTAGGATAGTATTGGGACATCATGCCATAGCAATCCTTCGCAGGGGGTTGAAGAAAAACCAATTGACCAGGAGCATTTCCTGATTCTGGAACACCCTCTTTGACCTTAAAAGTCCACGCTAGTATTAAAACCCCCTTCTAGAAATAGAATGGGACGTATTTATAGATGGGCTGACCATCTCTCTGTCCACCCTTCAAAGAGATTCAACATCTTACAAACCCACAAGGTACGAGCGGCAAGGGGCCAAAATTATTTCGGAGGTTCCGTTGAGGAAATAGGAAGTGCCTACTCGCTTTCGACGAAGGCCGAACTATGATGTAACTCCAAAACACGGTTTGTCTTGATTTGAATGTTTTGGTGAATTCCTTACCTATAGTTTTGGTAGTTATTTATACAGTTAGTTTGGCAGTCTATTCTAAATTGACCAATATTTTGAAATCTAAAAAGGATAATTGTTTTGCTATTTAAAATACACCGAGCTTTGGAGCTCATAAGTAATGGTAATTTGGCTTCAAATGAGGGGTGTCAAAATATGTTTTTTGAAAAATTGATTTTTGAGATTATCTGCGATCTAGACATGTGGGGTATCATTTTCCACTAAATTTTGGACGCCTAATCCAATGAGACGGGTCTCGGAACGATTGGTGCCCTCTGGATGAGGCTATGGGTCAAAATGGGTGCCTATCTACCCATTTCGAATGTGTGTTTTCGAGATTTCTGGTACCTAGGACACTAAATTTTGGACCCTGAGTCGATAGAAATGGGTCCTCGACCCGCCAAACCCACTGTTTCCCCCATTTATTTTTTCTGAAGACGCAGATGGAGAATCTTTCTTCCGGGAATACATTCTGAGGACTCATGTGACTCCTCCCCCGTGTCGTGGAGATTGACTTTTTGTATGAAAACATAGGTTGATTATTCAAGGAATAACCAACCAAAAACTATTCGTAGCCTAGTCATACGTATTAGACACCTCAATACGTAAAGTGGCAGCAAGGGCGCAGAATTCTTTCTGGACGACCACCATTTTTAGGGTTGCAAGTCATGATGAGTATGTACGAGTATATTATGATCATATTAAATCTTAATAACTTTTTTTTTGTAATCCCACACCTGGTAGTATCGAACATATAGACAAGATGGTTGGCGTATTTGTACCTTCGCTAGTCTTTATGAAAAAAAAGCATTTCGAGAGAAGAAGAACACCTACTTTGGTGGTGCTATGCGATGGAAAACGGACCCACAGGTTCAACCAAGAGCTAACTGCCCTACCTACTATGCCCTAGCTATCTACCAATCACATTAACATTGGCTTTGGTCAGAGCTACTACGCAGTTCTTATCGAATACAATAGTCTGAACCGAGGACAATATGAATGATTCGCATTCAAGGAGGAAGCAGGTCAAACCGCCGGCTCTTCCGCTGCCGACAGTCGAATGAAATTGAGTTAATCGTATTAAAGGTCCAATACCATTGATTGTATTGTGTCAGTAAATCGTATTACGGGGTTGATTAGTATGATTGCAATGGCGGTTAGTGTAGAAATATTCGAGACAACATTCGATTGGCACCCACTGGAAGAGGTTATGGGTCAAAATGGGTGTGTATTAGGGTGGGTCGAAAAAAATCGATATTTTTTTTTCGGATCGTAATACCGCGGAAAAGTTGCTAAATGGTATGACTAAAAAGGGGAAAAAATATTAAAATTATCGGATGTTATCTTCCGTTCGCGCATAAGCTCTAAAGTTTTGAAAAAAATATTTTTTTTTTCTAAATTTGTAATAATTTTTTTTTACGATATTTAATATGTAATAGTGAAAAATTTCATCTACGACACACTAATAAAGTAATATAAAAATACCGGTATTGCACTTCAACATCTTCCGTTCGCGCATGGACATCCAAATATAGCCAAAATACAAGAAAATCGGATTTTTGTCCTATTTTCTTTTCATGTATAGTTACAGATATCAATAATGTAATACCTAATATCTGATTATACATGTTCTGATAGTTAAAGAAAAAAAATTCAGACGTAATTAGGCTTGGTTTTTCGATCGCGCACAGCGATACAAAACTTACTGTCAGCGCCACTAGCGGGTCAACGACCCACGCCGCGTCACGTGATACCCCCTCTTTTCGGATCGTAATACCGCGGAAAAGTTGCTAAATGGTATGACTAAATAGGGGAAAAAATATTAAAATTATCGGATGTTATCTTCCGTTCGCGCATGAGCTCTAAAGTTTGATTAAATTTTGAAAAAATTAAATTTTTTTGGAAATTTTTAATATTTTTTTTTATTACGATATTTAATATGTAATAGGGAAAAATGTCATCTACGACACACTAATGAATTAATATAATAATACTGGTATTGAGTTTTAACATCTTCTTTATCAATCAGGGATCCAGGACCTTTGTCTCACTCCAGGTGGCTAACAACAGCTAACCTGTGCTTTAAGACTCTACATTAGTCAAGAAAATCCAACTGCTGAGTTCCAGGAAATAGTAATATTCATTCTGAAGTCATATATGCCGATGTGGTTTTGTATTAAGAAGACCAAACTTTTTACTGATGGCCCTAAGCTCGTGCACCATGGATTTTCTTGACTAATGTAGAGTCTTAAAGCACGGTTAGCTGTTGTTAGCCACCTGGAGTGAGACAAAGGTCCTGGATCCCTGATTGATAAAGAAGATGTTAAAACTCAATACCAGTATTATTATATTAATTCATTAGTGTGTCGTAGATGACATTTTTCCCTATTACATATTAAATATCGTAAAAAAAAATTATTACAAATTTTCAAAAAAAAATTATTTTTTTCAAAACTTTAGAGCTTATGCGCGAACGGAAGATAACATCAGATAATTTTAATATTTTTCCCCTATTTAGTCATACCATTTAGCAACTTTTCCGCGGTATTACGATCCGAAAAGAGGGGGTATCACGTGACGCGGCGTGGGTCGTTGACCCGCTAGTGGCGCTGACAGTAAGTTTTGTATCGCTGTGCGCGATCGAAAAACCAAGCCTAATTACGTCTGAATTTTTTTTCTTTAACTATCAGAACATGTATAATCAGATATTAGGTATTACATTATTGATATCTGTAACTATACATGAAAAGAAAATAGGACAAAAATCCGATTTTCTTGTATTTTGGCTATATTTGGATGTCCATGCGCGAACGGAAGATGTTGAAGTGCAATACCGGTATTTTTATATTACTTTATTAGTGTGTCGTAGATGAAATTTTTCACTATTACATATTAAATATCGTAAAAAAAAATTATTACAAATTTTCAAAAAAAAATTATTTTTTTCAAAACTTTAGAGCTTATGCGCGAACGGAAGATAACATCAGATAATTTTAATATTTTTTCCCCTTTTTAGTCATACCATTTAGCAACTTTTCCGCGGTATTACGATCCGAAAAAAAAATATCGATTTTTTCGACCCACCCTAGTGTGTATCCACCCATTTTGTATGTATCATGATTTCTGGTACCTAGGCGAGTGGGGTATCATTTTCCACTAAATTTTGGACCCAGAATCGATTGGAATGGGGCCGGGGCCCGCCACTCCCACAGTTTCCCCCATTTGCCCCATGTTTCAATATGTGTTTTCGACATTTCTGCTACCTAGGCGTGTATGATTTTCCACTAACTTTTGGACGCTGAATCCAATGAGACTGGTCCCGGAACAATTGGTGCCCTCTGGATAAGGCTATGAGTCAAAATGGGTGCCTATCTACCCATTTCGAATGTGTGTTTCGAGATTTCTGTAACCCGGGGTATCATTTTTCACTAAATTGTGGACCCTCAATCGATTGGAATGGGTCCGAGACCCGCCACACCCACTGTTTCCTCCATTTTCCCTATGTTGAAGAAATGAGTCTCCATGCGTCTGGTCCGAGGAATAACCAACCCGTGTGTAAGAATTTGCAGCGTTTTTGGACTGCGGTTTTTGAAACATACCACCATAAATATTTTGTTTAATTGTAATATTTCCCATTATCATTTTTGGTCCTATAGGTCACTCTCCAGCTGTACTACGACACTTTAACGCGGTTCATGCGATCAATGCGAATTCTCTAATGACTTCAACGGTATTCTACTCAAATTCTTCAGTGTACTAGCTGATACAGATCGGCCCACTGAATAAATTCTTATTCTATTGGGTAGCTTTACTCTCGACGAAAAAACACGTAGGATTTACGTTGACGGGTTTTCCACTCGGCGACATACAAGGGGCTTGTTAGGCCATAATCTTCGTCCAGTAACCCCCACTGACCCCTGTGAAGGCGGTGGCGTGGGGAGAATGCGCGTGGGGCGCAAGGACGATCCGCTGTTCCTAAGTCACCATGACGTCACCCTACCAGGGCGTTATGTCGGAAATCGGAACCAAGTTGAGAATCCCAGTTGGAGGCTCTTGGTTGACACAGGGAAGACTTAATAATGGGTTAGAGGCAATTTTTCGACACGCAAACTCTTCTACAAGGCTGTCAAAGGATTCAACTCGGGCGCTGAAATTCACTGACAAAACAACCTACTTATTGGAAACCCTTCGACAGAACGGCTGGTTTAGTATTCATGAGCTACTGTCATTGAGGGTGTTCTTAAACCCAAAGTTCTGGCTTCATCGACCAGGCTTGTTATTTCGTCAGGGGTTACCTCCACGTTGACTTCTGGTCGTAGGGTATCTGTCATTACGCTCGCGTTGGGGAAGAAAGCATGTCAGTATTCTGTAGTAGTACCAGAGCAAGGACCAAGCGTCTAACTACAATGGATATTTCAAAAGCAACACTCAGGCTACTATCATTTTCAGTTGACACTCAGGGATACAAATCCAATTTTTAATAAACCAGGAAGAAATCGTGACTCAGTGAGTCAGAGAGACGGAGTGATTATAATGACATAATTATCACATATACATAAATATAGTTGCTATTGTTGCGAGCTCGCAACACTGCGCCGGTCAAATGGGCTGCTGGCGTTGCAAGGTCAACGACCTGTGGAGGATTAAGGGTCTCGAACATTCGGGAACCTCCCCATTCGTTCCAGAACGTTCTCGGCTAGCCAGCAGGTATAAAACGGGCCCAGAAACGCCGCGCAGTTGAGTTCTATTCGGAGTCCCGATATAGACGCTTCGGGTTATAAATTGTGCCGTGCCGCGTTATAAATAGTGTGACAACCGCGTTACAACCGTGTATTGTGATTCTGTCATTGTGTAAGTGCGCAAATGTGAACAGTGTATGTACTCAAGTGAACAATTGTAATAAATTATTTAACTAAGAACATAAATCGTTACACTATAATTGTTTTAAATATTCGACTGGAGTGGCGTTACTTCAAAATATTATTAAGCACGCGGTGTTCTAGGTCCTGGGCCAGATCCTTCCCATACTGGGCTGCCATAAGCAGGAAAACGTCGGATGTTAGCAGGATTCCTGTTGCGGGGACTCCCACATGACTTAATTCACCAACGTCCAGGATTGCAATGAGCCTCAGGAACAGGTTTTCTAGATGGCGTCCCCTAAGCATCGATTAACTGCAAATGTTTCCGCGAAGCAGGAGCACCAATGGGACCTATTCTCAGGATAATAAGGCAATAAGGTGTATTACACGGTGCATTTAGTCGCTCATGCGATTAGACGATCTTCCAAAGGTAGGCAAGTGGTGTCAAGGATAGTGTAGTTGTCCCAATCCCCAACACTCCCTCCTAGCTGCACAATCCCTGTACATTCGTCCTCTGTGTAGAGTTCTTCCATGTACCTAGAGTGTATGGCATCCCTTGCTGCTGTTGGGAGTTCCCTTGAGCTCAGGGAGAGGCTCTCCTGGAGACTAGTAGGATCCAATACCGTGGCTTCAGTGGAGAAACTGGTAGACTTTACTACCGCTGCTGACGTAGAGAGCCTGGTACTCTGGTACAGCTGGTGTGATGAGTCTTCAGCAGTCGATGAGTTTACGTGGCTATGGTTTTACAGATTCAGTGTTAACCAAAATATTCTACCTCACCCTTATAAGAATCTACCTGGGCAGTCGTCAATGGGTACTCAACGATGAGTTGCCAAGTTTAAACAAATCGAGTTGAAACAGCGTCACAGCGTGTAAACTTGATACCCAATCATTCATCGACTCTCATGATAGGAAAGCCCCTTATAAATGCATTCCTGTGTCATTCCTAAATTACAAAAAAGAGGACTACCACAAATATGATATTCTGCCTCCGCTGAAACTTTTTCTCGCGACTTGGTTTCAAATTACGATTCCCACGCGTTCTTTTGGAAAAACTTCTCTCAGAATAAAAGTGGTTTTTTTTTACCCTGACATGAAACCCACACGTCATCAAATTACTGGGGGCCGAATGACTATTTGAAGACGGTTTAACAGAGACACATTGTTTGAATCGTACGGGTTTTGTCCCGTTTTGATTATGTGAAAACGCCTGCGCTATTCTGGTAAAAAAGAGCAATTGGGTAAATTGAGTATTAAGGCACCAATCCCAGGGGACAGGTACACTTCAACTCCATTAATTACTTAATTCATGGTGAGGTCAATCGCAGGAACCTAATTGGTGCTCGATTCCAAGGGGCAAACTTGGAAATATGTATTTACATTATAATATTATGTCTGATGCGGCAAGATCTGAAATGAGAATAAAAATTATTTTTGTTACAGGCGCTGTATTGCACTCAACTTCCAGTAAGGTAAGACCATTAGGTAAAAACCGCCAAGCTGACAGAATTCTGTTGATGGCTGATTTTAACAGAAATACTATTTTTGCTGATGATTGAAGGTGGATTTTATCTAATGCATCATTAAATTAAACAATGAAAATCCTCGAACCAGGCAAGACTAATTTTGACCTCGGACCAGGCGCATGGAGACTCATTTCTTAAACATGGGGAAAATGGGGAAAACAGTGGGTGCGGCGGGTCACGGACCCATTCCAATCGATTCAGGATCCCCACACACCCAGGTACCTGAAATCTCAAAAACACATATTCAATATGGGTAATGTATGGTGCCAATCGCTCTGGGACCCACTCCATTGGATTCAGCGTCCAAAATTTAGTGGAAAATGATAGCCCACTCGCCTAGATTGCTAAAATCTCAAAAATCCATTTTTCAAAAAACACATTTTGACCCCTACCCCGCCCAAATTTGGTCCGATCGGGCTGAAAAGTTTCGAGGACCGTCCTAGGCCGGGAACAGACCCCTGACCAAAATTTCAGATTTTTAGAAAATTTTCTACTACCAACTACTACCTATCTTTCCATTTCGAATGTGTGTTTTCGAGATTTCTGGTACCTAGGCGTGTGGGGTATCATTTTTCACTAAATTCTGGACCCTGAATCGATTGGAATGGGTCCGGGACCCGCCACACCCACTGTTTCTTCCATTTTCCCCATGTTGAAGAAATGAGTCTCCATGCTCCTGGTCCGAGGAATAACTAACCTGTGTGTAAGAATTTGCAGCGTTTTTGTACAAAATTGCACGAACAAAAAGATCAACAAAGGAACAGAGTTGCGAACAAAATGAATTGCGAGCCCGCATCAAATCCGTAGTGTTCAAGTAACTAATTGTAGCAGATCGGTTGAAGGTTCCTATTTGACTTCAATATCCTCCTCGGATTCAAACGGCATCGTCATAGCATTGCTAATTAGGCCGATACACAAACAACGGGTTTTCTCGATCAACGCAGTTGTGTTCGTGAACTGGAGACTAACATCTTTGGATGCTGGTTGGAATTTTTTTGTATCGTTAACTTTGTCTGGCCTTGGATATTAGCAATTCACAATATTTTCATGCTGAGGATAGCGGCGGCGCGTTTCAAAAATAGAAATAACGGTATTTGCCATATTTTAGGTTATTTGGTCGTGTACAGGGGTTTGAGAGGACACATTAGAGCTTCACCGGCTGGTACATACTTATAAAAGCAACATTTGCGGCAAATCCGGAAAGCTGACGGTTTTGGTTGGTTATTCCTTGAATAATCAACCTATGTTTTCATGATAATGGTCAACCTCTCCGATTCGGCTCAAAATTTTTTTCTGGACGTTTCATGATGTCCTGATCAAAAATCTGCAAATTCTTACACACGGGTTGGTTATTCCTCGAATGGGGGAAACAGTAGGTGTGGCGGGTCTCAGACCCATTCCAATCGATTCAGGGTCCAAAATTTAGTGGAATATGATACCCCACACGCCTAGGTAGCAGAAATCCCGAAAACACATATTCAAGATGGGTGTATCTATGGGGCACTACGACACAAATTTACTAATATAATATTGAGAAAACGTAGGTAATTTAGAAGGCTATAATAATTGTATTAAATTGAATTGAATGGTACGGATAAAAAGCTCGGACAGTAAAAAGAATTGTAGGCAACTGCTCAAAATTGGTTGCTAAGTTTAACAGCTGGTTATAAACAACAGGATATGACGATGTGTTTTGTTTGTCTATTCGGCTGAAGTCACCCACATGGGTAATAAATACCCAATTTGACCCATTACTTCTTCCAGTGGGTGCCAATTGTTCTGGGACCCATTTTATTGGATTCAGCGTCCAAAATTTAGTGGAAAATGACACCCCACTCGCCTAAATCACCCAAAATCTCGAAAATCCATTTTTCAAAAAACACATTTTGACCCCTACCCCCTCCAAATTTGGTCCGATCGGGCTGAAAAGTTTCGAGGACCCATCTCGGCTGGGAACAGACCCCTGACCCAAATTTCAGATTTTTAGAACATTTTCTACTACCAAAAACGGCGTGGACAATGGACGGCGTACGGCGTACGGCGGACGGACATTGACCTTTTTTGATCAGGACATCATGAAACGTCCAGAAAAAAATTTTGAGCCGAATCGGAGAGGTTGACCATTATCATGAAAACATAGGTTGATTATTCAAGGAATAACCAACCAAAAAGGTCAATGTCCGTCCGCCGTCCATTGTCCACGCCGTTTTTGGTAGTAGAAAATTTTCTAAAAATCTGAAATTTGGGTCAGGGGTCTGTTCCCGGCCTAGGACGGTCCTCCAAGCTTTTCAGCCCGATCGGACCAAATTTGGGTGGGGTAGGGGTCAAAATGTGTTTTTTAAAAAATGGATTTTCGAGATTTTGGGCGATTTAGGCGAGTGGGGTTTCATTTTCCACTAAATTTTGGACGCTGAATCCAATGAAATGGATCCCAAAACGATCGGCACCCTCTGGAAGAAGTTATGGGTCAAATTGGGTATATATTACCCATTTTGAATATGTGTTTTTGAGATTTCTGGAACCTAGGCGTGTGGGGTATCATTTTCCGCTAAATCTTGGACGCTAATTTCAATGAAGTGGGTCCCGGAACGATTGGCACCCTCTGGAAGAAGTTATGGGTCAAATTGGGTATATATTACTCATTTTGAATATGCGTTTTCTAGATTTCCGGTACCTGGGCGTGTGGGGTATCATTTTCTACTAAATTCTGGATCCTGAATCGATTGGAAAAGGTCTGGGACCCGCCCCACCCACTGTTTCCCCATTTCCCCCATGTTGAAGAAATCAGTCTCCATGCGCCTGGTCCGAGGAATAACCAACCCCTGTGTAAGAATTTGCAGCGTTTTTTGATCTAGACATCATGAAACGTCCAGAAAAAAATTTTGAGCTGAATCGGAGAGGTTGACCATTTGCTTGAAAACAGGTTGATTATTCAAGGAATAAGCAACCAAAATTCGGGCCAAATCGGAGAGGTTGACCATTTGCATGAAAACATAGGTTGATAGGTCCGCCGTACGTCGTCCATTGTTTTCGGTAGTTGAAAATTTTCTGAAAATCTGAAATTTGGGTCAGGGGTCTGTTCCCAGCTTAGAACGGTCCTCGAAACTTTTCAGCTCGATCGGACCAAATCTGGGCGGGGTAGAGGTTAAAATGTGTTTTTTGGAAAATGGATTTTTCGAGATTTTGGGCGATCTGGGCGAGTAGGGTATAACTTTCCACTAAATCTTGGACGCTGAATTCAATGAACGATTGGCACCTACCAAAAGAAGTTATAGGTCAAATTATGGTATGTATCCACCCATTTTGTATGTGTCAAGATTTCTGGTGGCTAGGCGTGTGGGGTATCATTTTCCACTAAATTTTGGACCGTGAATCGATTGGAATGGGTCCGGGGCCCGCCACACCCACTTTTTCCCCCATTATCCCCATGTTTTACAGGAGCCCGACTTTCCCGCTGACAGCTGGTCCCGTCATGGGTCGTTGTCGTCAAAAATTGACCACAGCCGTCATAATTTCGTTCATGGAAGCGTGTACTCTGCAACCTTAGCCCCTGTCGGGCATGTTTTCAGTTTGTTTATAATATTGTGGTAGAGATTTCGGTCGTCCTCAAGGTTACTGGCCAAAAATTTACACAGTAGGTACAAGGATGACGGGATACCTTCACGCCAAAACCCTGCGAGGCTATTAAGCGCTGATTTATTTTAATCCCACCTCCCACCCACCTATTCCTTAGTTGGAAATTATTCTTGACCAGATCAGCTCAAAACTTTCACTGAACGCTGCATAAGAGTTTCTGTTTAACATGCACTTATTACCAAAATTATTTTGAAAAAATGCCTCATTCTTTGTTTTTAAGGTTCAACTTTTTGATGAGAGCAGTTTAATGGAAACTAGACAATTATTGTGATAAGATGTATGTACTGATAGCAAATAATTGTTGTAGAATTCGGCATAGAATACTAATTTAATCATGGTATTACATTGGCATATCAACAGGATTACTTATATGTAAGCCTCTCTCGAATTAAAATGTGTTTGAATTTACTATAATTTAATTCGGGTTTCTTCGGAGAATTTGGAAGGGACCTAGCGAGAGGATACGGGATGTAAGTCAAAGACTTACGACTGAGCAACTAGGGATACCAAGGATGAGCATAAAATACATTGATACAAACTGAATTATAATTGAAAACAAGGACACGTTGCAAAGGAGAATATGCTTCAACCTGGGCTAGAATTGATACAAGACAAAGTAATTTGACAAAGTAAAACAGACAACATGTGGAGCGTAAAATACAATCAATACAAGATACATGAAATTATGATATACATGAAATACAATTTAATGAGCAAGTGCAACAATACCAGCTGACAAAAACGGCGTTGACGTCGAAGGAAAAACAGGAGGGGGCATGCTGTCCCGCAGGTACACAGCGAGGCTTATTAACTTGAGTCCTTTTTTATCATCTCATGGGGAACACAATATTACAGCTTCGGTCGACTTCAGCATGGTAGAAGAGTTCACTTCAGAGCGAGCACAGGACAAAGCCAGGATGGACTGAGTGAGATTCACTTGCACGACAGGGTTACAAAAATATATGACTCCAACATTTTGGGCCCCCCAGTTGGAGGGGCACGACTGCCTGGTTGGGCACCTTAGCAATGAGTGAGCGCTGGGACTCTCTCCAAAATGCGATGTCTGGGCAGGAGCTGCGCGCACATCCTGGTGCATGCTCCCTCCCTTCTGGCCTTCTGGAGGCAGCAAGCCTGGGGGCTTACATCTATACCTACTGTGATGTTGATGATGATTTCATATTTACCGCCACTGGTTGAACCTAGTAATGGGAGGAGGAATAAGGGAGGTGTTAATGCGGGGTTGTGAGTCTTCTTGACTGTTCTATTGCGTCTTACTTTTTTGATTTTGATGAGTGTGTCTTTTTGCCTGCTCTGAGTGTATTTTGTTTTCGAAATTCAAACTTTAGTGTGACGAATTCATCACCCAAACTCCCCATTCATTCGGTCCGACTTTCAGTTTGATCGGATACCTACAATAAGACATTCCGTGGGTTCTCTACGCAATATTGGGGTTATATTCAGTTGAAGTTGATCGAATATGACTGATTGGCTTAATCGTTTCGTGAGGGAGAATGCGCCAGATGGCCGTGTTAACCTCGACTTGGTCAGGGCGAGCCTTTGTGCCCCGGAGCCGTTCAAAATCGCTCATTTTATTGCCATAACAGGAGGATCACCCGCCAAATAAAAACCGGTCCCTTATATGCTTGAGTAGGAATGACTTGGCAAACTATGGGTCATATTCGCTTATTTAATTCGTCGGTTGAATCGGTCTCCGTCACGACGAAAGTGGCTTCGACTGAGGCTCTTAGCACAGTTCTTCCTTCTCACGGTGGCCAAGCCTCTAGGAGGCTTTCTCTGGGCGTGAATACTCAGTCAATGGCCATTGGGAAGAGTGAAATCTATCTGTGGTTCTTCGTCGTCGCTACTTCTTCTGCGAAGATACAATATAATGCCAATTAAGACTCGTCGAAACACTCGTTCTTCACACCATTACAATCGTTGGAAACAAATAAAGTCCTCTGGAGTAACAAAAATTGATAGTGATCTGATACACTCGTAATATAATCCAAAATTAATATTCTTCATGAAATATTATGGCAATCCCAAACTGTTACTACACATACAATTGAAAAGGGACATAAAAAAAACTGAAACGATGTCGATACCTGAGCAGCTACAAAATACCGATTGTTTACCAATGAGGCGTTGATACCCGAGCATCCGCGTGACATCCCCCTTGTTAACATACTTAATTGAGCGGCAAAAAGGTAATGAAATAGCGAGAAAAAGTCTCACTTCCGGGACTATATTGTTCAAGAATTTTTTGTTTCATTTATGATACTAATTGGGGATTTTATTTCTAACCCTGCCGATCGTTAATAAATTAACTGCTAAAAAATTAGGTTATATTTTCCAAAATCTCACGTTACTTGTGTTATATGATTACAATTGTGTAAGCCTCTCTCGAATTAAAATGTGTTATGAATTTTACTATGATTTAATTCGGGTTTCTTCGGAGAATTTGGAAGCGACCTAGCGAGAGGATACGGGATGTAAGTCCAAGACTTACGACTGAGCAACTAGGGATACCAAGGATGAACATAAAATACATTGAAACAAAATGAATTATAATTAAAAACAAGGACTCGTTGCAAAGGAGAATATGCCTCAACCTGGGCTAGAATTGATACAAGACAAAGTAATTCGACAAAGTAAATTAGACAACATGTGGAGCATAAAATACAATTAATACAAGTGACATGAAATTATGATGTACACGAAATACAATTTAATGAACAAGTGCAACGATACCGGCTGACGAAAACGGTGTCGACGCCAAAGGAAAAACAGGAGGGGGCACGCTGTCCCGCAGGTACACAGCAAGGCTTATTAACTTGAGTCCTTTATCTCATGGGGAACACAATATTACAGCTTCGGTCGACTTCAGCACGGTAGAAGAGTTCACATCAGAGCGAGCACAGGACGAAGCCAGGATGGACTGAGTGAGAAATCTCTTGCACGACAGGGTTACAAAAATATATGACTCCAACATTTTGGGCCCCCAGTCCGGTTGGGCAACTTAGCGAGTGAGCGCTGGGCCTCTCTAAATGCGACGTCCAGGCAGGAGCTGCGCGCGCATTTGGCGCATGCTCTCTCCCTTCTGGCCTTCTGGAGGCAGCAAGCCTGGGGGCTTACAATTGGTGCAGAAAATTAGGTGGACCGAAATATAGGCGCAAAATTGAAACGTTTCATCATGAGATTTTATTTTCCATGTTGTTGAAATATCTAAAATTTATTTCGTCAATTTTCGTAAGTTACGTTGTAGCGAATTTGTCATTATGTTGCCTGTTCTCTAAAGGAGAAACCAAGGAAGTCGTTTGGTCTTCTTGTTTGAATAAACGAGAGTTCACATAAAATTATCTACTCGTTTTATCAGGCGAGACAGGTTCACACTAGTAATTAGGGGGTGATCGGGCGAAAACGGGCTCCTTGATCAGATTGATGCTCTCGGTAATCGTTTTGATCAAGAACCTCTCGATTTCTTTTCATTATTGGGAGGAGTTTATTCGTGATTCGAGGTTATAAGATCGTTTACCTAACTCGTCTGGTTTCGTGCCGATACAAGGGATGCTCGTCAGTTCCCATTGGCTTCTTACATACTAATGTTTTCCTTTTCAAGGACGATCACTAATGAAGAATTACTGGGCGGTTTATATATCAGGATTGAAAACTCAGTAAGGTAGCTGCACTCAACTCTCATCACCTCAGAAGAATGAATTATGTTCAATGTTCCTCAAAATGTTGACGAGCCCGTCCACACTATATGCTACTTGTTGGATACTAGTTTGATTAAGTTATTCGTGGAATTCACAAGATACCCAAGACGCCACGAGACATGAAAGGACATTTTCGTATTCACATTTAATCACGGATTCCGAACTTGATTTTACATCCCATATGGTAAAACTTGTTGCATTAACAGAATCATAATCGTCAGCCAAAGTTAAACAATGAACGCGTGGTATTTAGGTGGTGCTACAACTTGATTCGAAGAGTGAAACTATTTATGCGTCGAATAGAATTTCAAAATAGGCAAGACAAGCCGATGTTAAAGCCCACTTCTCTTTCTATCAATAGGCAATGAGGGCCTTTTCTGGAACTAGAAGGTTACCGCATTAGGAGGGCCCTCGCCCATTTTGGTCCATTGTCTCGGTTCGCCTAAGGGCCAATAACTACAACTGTGGCTTTCTCGGTCCATACTGTTTTAAGGGCAACGGTGTATTTTCCTTTCTTTTGTCGGCTCAATTTTTTCCCCCGCAGTGATAAGTAGCATTGTCGGAAATGAATGGAATTTAGTACTTGATATGTATGTATCGATTCAAAAGTCGTTAGCCTACAGGCATTTCTTGGATCAATAGCTGGAAACTCAAAAACTTGGTTTGAAAGGATGCATTATTAGGTCTGATTGGCCTGAAAAGTTTTGAGGACCGTCCTAGGCCGAGAACAGACCCTTGACCCAAATTTCAGATTTTTAGAAAATTTTCTACTACCGATAACGGCGCGGACGGCGGGCGGCGTATGGCGGACGGACATCATATGACTTTTTTTGATCTAGACACCATGAAACGTCCAGAAAAAAAATTTGAGCCGAATCGGAGAGGTTGACCTTTTGCATGAAAACATAGGTTGATTATTCAAGGAATAACCAACCAAAAAATTGAACAGATGAAGCAACAGGTACGTCAGGAGCGCAATCCACAGCCTTCTGTATGCAACTGTAGTGACGTGATATTTTACGTTGTTTTTGATATCCCAACGCATTTCAAATAATTCAAACGATGGATACAAAAAGAGGTATTCAAGTAAAATATCACTTAATACATTTCAGGCAGGAATTGAATTGAGAAGAGAGAAATCTGAGCCTTTTTGAGGAAATTGAATCAAAACAATCAATGTCATTTGAACACTGATTCTTGTATTCAATATTTTGACAGTATGAAAAACAGTCAATGCTAGTGATTCCTAATATCTCATTCCCGATACGAATAGAGGTATTGACTCAAAGATTTTGAGTCTCAAACATCTTTCCGAGAAGAGCTCAGAGCTTCAAACCCTTGACGCGTCCACTTTCTTCCTTGCGAGCCCTTGAGCCTGCTCGAAAGCCGCTAATTTGGTATGTCTACTTTCAAACGTTGCTGATTTATTTGACTGCTCATTCCGCTGTTAGAGCCTTTCTCCATCGAAGTCGGATCGTTTCATCTTTGAGGAACATGGTGCGTTTAGACTATCTAGGCTTTTATCAACGTCCACGATTGGAATATAAGGATTATTGATGGAATACCTTATACATTCCATGCGATGTACGAACTACATATTGCTCTCCCTAGATGTTAGTGGTCATAAGGGTTTAGCAGCTCTGTTCCGGTAAAAGTAAAGAATAGGGACCGTTGTCGCGTTATCAGCTGATATCGATAGTACGCTCAGTCGATATGCACTATCGATATATTATACACGAAATATTTATCCCTGTCGGCCATATTTGTTTTTATAAAAAAGGAGGGAAAATACTAAATTGAAATAAACTAAAATAAATAAATAATTAAATAATAAAAAAAAAATTGAAATAAACTTACCTCGTGCTCACTAAGCTTCACTAAGCCTCTCACTCCCACAAAAACTTTCGATTATCGATTATCGACCGTATGCGCGATATCATTGCTATCAGTTGATAACGCGACAACGGTCCCTATACTTTACTTTAGCCAAAGTGCGAATTCTGAACTTCAGTGAGTCAATGGTAGAGCCTGTGTAGGACGGAACTTGTGTAATTCGACTCAACTCGAAAAGTGCCCATTGCGAGCAACACGTGCTCGAACTTTCGTTGCTCATTTTCGTACGTGTTAATAATCGAGAAAATGTCTCAACAGACGACAGGCATCGAGAAGTTAGTTGGAAGAGAAAATTTCGCGAGCTGGAAGTTGGCTATGAGGAGCGTATTGGTCATTCGGGACCTTTGGGACGTCGTCGAACCTACAACGACTACAGACGCTGCCGGTAATGTCATTCCACCAACTATTGACCCCAGAAAGGATCGAAAAGCCCTAGCTGAAATTATTTTGGCAATTGACAAGTCAAATTATCCTCATATTCAAGGCTGTACTACGGCCAGTTCAGCCTGGAAATGCCTTCAAGACTCGTTTGAAGATTCCGGTTTATTGAGGAAGATCACACTATTGCGGACGCTTGTTACAACTCGACTCGAAAATTGCCCGAACGTCGAAGAATATTGTAACAAAATTCTATCTACAACTCAAATGCTGAACGAAATAAATTTCCCAATTGGTGACGAGTGGGTTGGAGCCTTGCTACTAGCTGGTCTACCTGATGACTACAGACCCATGATTATGGGGTTAGAAAGTAGTGGAACCAAAATAACAGGGGACTCCATTAAAGTGAAATTGCTGCAAGAAGTAGGCGCACAGTCTGCTGGTGTTATATGCCCTGGTTTCAAGACGTACCTCACCGCCAGCAACCCTCCTGTTCCACCCACTTCTTACGATCAGGCAATGAAAAGCGAACATGCTTCAGAGTGGTCCACAGCCATGGAAGACGAATTCGCTTCATTTCAGAAAAATAAAACATTTTCTGTCGTCGGTTTGCCAAGAGGTAAGAAGGCTCTCACTTCAAAATGGGTATATCGCGTGAAGCTCAACCAAAATGGATCGAAGAAATTCAAGGCCAGACTAGTTGTGCGCGGATGTTCTCAGGTGGAAGGAATGGATTTCGAGGAAACTTTTTCGCCCGTCGTGAAATATGCGTCCCTTCGATTTCTGCTCGCCTTAGCGGTTCAGAACAATCTAGATATCGGCCATCTCGACGTCAAGACTGCGTATTTATATGGCGATCTGGACGAAGAAATTTACGTCAAGCCTCCTTCTGAACTTCTGAAACTGCACGAAAAGGGAAAAGTCTGGAAATTGAAAAAGGCAATATATGGATTGAGACAATCCGGGAGATGTTGGAACACAAAAATTAATTCAGTGCTGACAAGGATGAGATTTCTCCGATCTACCGCTGATCCTTGTATTTATTTCCGCATGACTGGAAACTCAACAGCTATCATTGCCCTATACGTAGATGACTTAATCTTGATGACTAACAACAAGGAACAAAAAGCCAACATCACAAGGAACCTCAGTCGCGAATTTGATATGCAGAACCTTGGAGAAATGAAACATTGCATCGGTTTGGACATCAGCCGCGATCGTGAGGCCGGTAAACTATGGATATCTCAACAGCCTTACATAGACGACATTTGCCGCAGGTTTCAGATGGAAGACTGCAAGAAAATCGCAACACCGATGGACACTAACATCCAGCTTCTGGTTGAAGGGAGAGATGAAGAGCTCAACCAAGAAGCCGTACCGTATCAGGAAGCAGTCGGATCCCTATTGTATCTTGCGCAAATGACCCGCCCAGATATCGTCTTCGCAGTACACACATTAGGTCGATTCAACAAAAACTTCAAAAAAGTACACTGGTTGGCCGTGAAGAGAGTTTTCAGATATCTGAACGGGACCAAGGACTTGAAACTGGAATACAGCAAGAGTAAGGACTTCAACTTGAAAATCTACTGTGATGCAGATTGGGGAAGTGCACTAGCTGGAAGAAGCTCCATATCTGGAAACTGTTCAAAAATTGGTGACAATTTACTCTCCTGGTCAAGCAAGAAGCAAAATTCCATCGCTCTAAGCACCTGTGAGGCAGAATACATCTCCATGTCAATCAGTGTCCAGGAGGTGCTTTGGCTTCGTGAGTTGATAGAAAGTTTATACCCAGAAGTGAAAAATTTTCCAACGCAAGTGTTTTGTGATAATGTTGGTGCTATACATGTAGCTAAGAATGATATGGTAAATAACAGGAGTAAGCACATAGACATACGCTACCATTTCATAAAGGATCACGTCAAAAATGGAAGTGTACAAGTTGATCATGTACCATCTAATGAAATGCAAGCTGACATATTCACAAAGCCACTAGGGAAAGTAAAGCACCATCAGAATGTCATTGCTCTTGGCCTGAGATGAATTTAAAAGTAAAAACTCAAGAATGTAATACCAACAAAGTTTTCCGAAATGTTTCAAATTAAAATGTCAATGAGTTACACAAAACTATTTTGCATCATTACTTGTTTGTATTCACCAAGAAAGTTCAAGAATTATAACTACTTAGATGAGTAGAAGATTGAAGATAATTCGATAGTACAATAATTATTGCGTTCAATATGGGGAAATAGAGTTTGATCGTATCTTTTGAAGGATCAATTCATTTGGTATCAAACTGGATTACTGATTTAAACTTATGGATCGGTCCTACGTGCTGCTCAATAAGGTTGAGGGAACGCTTCGACTAAAAATAGTGGCCGAAGTACATTTGGTGATGTTAGACTCAACTAGCCTTTTTGCAGATTGTTCCCCTCAAAAAATCGAATTTCGAGAGATGTATGGAAATTAGTGACAAATATTTGTAAGCACCGCGACTATACATAAGAAGCTGTAAGCCTCTCTCGAATTAAAATGAGTTTGAATTTTACTATAATTTAATTCGGGTTCCTTCGGAGAATTTGGAAGGGACCTAGAGAGAGGATACAGGATGTAAGTCCAAGACTTACGACTGAGCAACTAGGGATACCAAGGATGAACATAAAATACATTGATACAAACTGAATTATAATTGAAAAACAAGGACTCGTTGCAATGGAAAATATGCCTCAACCTGGGCTAGAATTGATACAAGACAAAGTAAATTAGACAACATGTGGAGCATAAAATACAATTAATGCAAGTGACATGAAATTATGTTATACAGGAATTACAATTTAATGAACAAGTGCAATGATACCGGCTGACGAAAACGGCGTTGACGTCAAAGGAAAAACAGGAGGGGGCTCGCTGTCCCGCAAGTACACAGCAAGGCTTATTAACTTGAGTCCTTTATCTCATGGGGAAACACAATATTACAGCTTCGGTCGACTTCAGCACGGTCGCAGAGTTCACTTCAGAGCGAGCACAGGACGAAGCCAGGATGGACTGAGTGAGAAATCTCTTGCACGACAGGTTACAGAAATATATAACTCCAATATGTTGGGCGCCTTGGCCCCAAGGGGCGCCTTGACAACGACCGCCTGGTTGGACGCCTTTGGAACGAGTGAGCGCTCTCGCGAGGAAAAGTACAACATATGAATTTGTAGCTTTGTAAGCCCCCAGGCTTGCTGCCTCCAGAAGGCCAGAAGCGAGAGAGCATGCGCCAAATACGCGCGCAGCTCCTGCCCAGATGTCGTCGTATTTTGGAGAGAGGCCCAGTGCTTCACTTGTTCCGAAGGCATTCAACCAGGCGGTCGTCGTCGAGGCGCCCAACATGTTGGAGTATATATTTTTGTAACCCTGTCGTGCAAGAGATTTCTCACTCAGTCCATCCTGGCTTCGTCCTGTGCTCGCTCTGATGTGAACTCTGCGACCGTGCTGAAGTCGACTGAAGCTGTAATATTGTGTTCCCCATGAGATAAAGGACTCAAGTTAATAAGCCTTGCTGTGTACCTGCGGGACAGCGTGCCCCCTCCTGTTTTTCCTTCGACGTCGACGCCGTTTTCGTCAGCCGGTATCGTTGCACTTGTTCATTAAATTGTATTTCATGTATATCATAATTTCATGTCACTTGTATTAATTGTATTTTATGCTCCACATGTTGTCTAATTTACTTTGTCGAATTATTTTGTCTTGTATCAATTCTAGCCCAGGTTGAGGCATATTTTCCTTTGCAACGAGTCCTTGTTTCAATTATAATTCAGTTTGTATCAATGTATTTTATGTTCATCCTTGGTATCCCTAGTTGCTCAGTCGTAAGTCTTGGACTTACATCCTGTATCCTCTCGCTAGGTCCCTTCCAAATTCTCCGAAGAAACCCGAATTAAATCATAGTAAAATTCATAACACATTTTAATTCGAGAGAGGCTTACATAGGTACATGCATTTTTGGGGCATTGCCTGGGTCGGTAAATGAGAAAAAAAGTTCCTACAGCTGAGAGTTTGTTTACTATCGGCGAAAGGGTCATGCACACGCGCGCTCAAAACTGTTAGGTCAACAAGGCTCAGTAGAATATTAATTTCATTCGTTGATAGAACGAGGAGCTACGGACGTTTGAGAAATTTCACCTTCGATACAGTCTTGTGGGAACACAAGAGCTCGCGAGAAAAAAAAAAGAAAAAAAAACGCTTGAGGCGTGGACTGGTCAGGTGCTCATGACTTTATTCGTATGCGTCTTCTTTTCTCCTTTTCATATTCAACTACCCAATTGGGAGAAACTTCATCATGATAATTCCGTTTGCGTCTTTGCCGTTTCGAAACCCTTTCATTACGCCGGAGGAATTACCGAAATGCGCCGCGGTTTTACAACGTCGATTCTTCGAGATTATAACTTAACTCATCAACTCATCATCCAGAGCGAGCCTCTCTCAGGTGAATTGACCTTTCCTACGAAACATTGAATTATTCGAAGAGTATTCATTTGATGATTAGCAACTGCGGTAGCGCAAAATAATTCCGAATCTACCAGTGAGTTCAATTTACGTGGACGGTTTTCTCCTTGTCTCGGCAAGAACATCAAAGAAACCTTTTCCTCGACCACCTTTTACAGAAGGTCACGCTTTGCTGATGGGTGGGCTCCATCGAAATCCGCATGTCACGTCTATAAAACAGAACCGGGCTGGCCGGCTGTGACCTCAACATCGAAAATGCTGTCGATGTTCTCTTTCCCACTCACAATCGAGTAGAGTCGCGAAGGATTCTTCAGTGGGACGCAGATTGGGTGATAAGGGCCACTTTTAGACCTTTCAGACATTTTTTAGCACATATTTATTTATTTTTGTTGAATTCGAGAAATGGTTATTTTGAACAAAAAAAAATCAATCCAGAAAATCCATTTCACAATGCAACATCTCAATTATCCTTTGCTGAGACCATACATTGGTATATTGGCATCAAACTACTTTAATCCACGCAATATTTGAAACATGGCACTAGCAACCCCATTCACCCAAGACCACTGATCAGATGGGGTCCCAAAGTTGGCAGGTCTGAGAAGTAGTGCCACTAGAAACCGCAACGCAGCGCCAGCAGCAAGTGATGCGACTGGTGGAAGGAGGAAGACTGTGTAGTAAAGTCAACAGGTATGTTCGCAGTAGCAGTTTGCTGACCGATTTCAAACTGGTTGGAGTTTGGGCAGTGCGCACGCGCGACCTCTACCAGCTTTCAAACGGTTTCCAACTGGTTGGAACCAAGGTGTTCTGCGAACGCGTTTGACCCGATCCCGCGTACCCTCAGCCACCGCCGTTCTCTCCGCCTCTTTTCTTCTCTCGCTGTCTTGGTTGGTTTCCCTTTTATGACCAACCCATGTTTTCATGAAGGTCAACCTCTCATTTTTCCCCTAAATTTTACCGATTGCGTTTTGAGGTAAATAGATCACAACACGCTGCAAATTCTATCACAGGGGATAGAATAGAATTTTAAGGTCGGTCGTTATTTCGTGCTCATTATACAGGGTGACCCACAAATTGTCCCCCCACCCTCTCTCTCTAAAATCTTATAAATGAGAGCAAACAAAAATTGTTTTTCTCAAATCAAACATCCTTATTTCAATTGGGAACTCTAATTTTTGTTTGCAGATTCACATTCTACTAGAAATTTCATGAAAATTTGATCCCTCAAACAATTTTTTCCAATGCACGCAACCGGTTCAGCGAGCACGCAAAGTTGCGCAACCCCAAAATTGTCAAATAGTGAAGGATGGTGAAATCTAATGTATGACACTTGAATTCTCACTGTTTTCAAACACTAATTCACGAGATGCTATCCGCACCTTGATTCGGAATAAAGGATCGAAATTAATTTACACACTAAACTAAATCACGTAGTTTACACTCTAAATTAGGTGTGTATCTGCCTCGAAAAATTTCCATTTAAATACCATCTTTTATTCTTGACGACCTGCCCAATAATGGCTAAGTATGTTCTTTAGAATTAGGGGAGACCGAGTTGCTCATCCTGATTATGCCGGCCCGGGCGCCGGCAAAACGTCGGAGAAAATATAAAATGAGCACGTAATAACATCCGACCCTTATAAATGGAGTCTCCCAGGCCCATTCCAATCGATTCAGCGTCCTAAGTTTAGTGAAAAACGATACCCTACACCCTAGATTTCCAAAAATTTCGAAAATCCATTTTTCGGAGAAGACATTTAGAGACACCCCCCCCCCCCCCTATAATATCGGTGCAATCGGGCTGAAGAGTTTCGAGGGCCAACTAGAGCAAAAAACGGGTCCTGAACCAAAATTTCAGATTTTTTGAAACATTTCAACTACCAAAAATAATTTTGTCGGATGTAGATGGAATGATTTGATTGGCCGAGCGGCCCTGAAGGGGGAGGGGCGAAACAGTTTGAAAGCAGTCAGCGGGAAAAACCTCTGACTGCTCTGACGGGTTTCAAACCGGTTTAATGCGTTGTGCGAACGGCAGTGGGCGAGTCCATTCAACCATCGCTCCCCTCTGGTGGAGTTGGGGAGCTTGTGCGAACGCTTCCAACCGATTGGAAACTGGTTTGAGTGCTTGTGCGAACAAACCTAACGCTTTGCGAACAATAAGTACATAGTATTCTGTACATTTCACCATAAAGTGGACTTGAAAGATGTGAGCTACAGTTTTCATCTACTTGTTTTCCCCCTTGTTGCTTTTGCACTGTGTCTGCCAATGTGTCCCAATGATGTTAAGTACATAGAGTTGTAGGTAAACCTACCAGAGTCGTTTGCTAACTTTCCAGTCATCAATTTGATAATGTCACATCAAGTTATGTGGTGTTTATTGCTAACATAATGTATTTGAAATCTTTTTAATTAATTCTAAGGACATTGTTTGATGGGTCCCCCCTTCCCCTCAACTGACTTCCTTACAGCCAATCATTATATTTATTATGCGTATAATTTGCTGCTTTGTACTATTTCCAGTAAGTGTAACTATATACGGTAAATAGAAACTGTTTAGATTGATAGTTAAATAAAAAATATTGAAAAAGTGTGTAGCGACAGTTTGGTCTGAAATGACACTGCATGGAGGAGTATCATGAGTGTGAGTTTTTTATTTCGATTTACAATTGGACAAAGAGGCTCCTCGTGTAGCATTAATTCCATTACCAATTGGAAGAGCTGAGCGTGGCCTAGGAAGCCTTTACGTTATCGAAGATCAAATCAAGGAGGAGAAAATCTGTCTCACTTATAAGCAGATACATATCAATACAACTTGAACAAGAATGAAACCACCTGTTGTATGCCGAGTCTCCATATTCGGCGAATTAAATCCGGTTTTTTCTATTATCAATATGGTAATGGCACGTTGTTGAATTCCGCTACAGCACCCGGTGGTTTGACTTGCACGAATACATATTAGTTATCTCCATTTACGGGTCTCCCCTATTTCGCGGTGGTCATTTTGTGGCTTCAACTAAGATGTGGACGGGAAAAGGTAGGGGACTTGGAGACCTTGGTTGAGGCGGTTTCGAATTAGTTCCTTACAACAGGCGCGTTGCAGGAAATGATAAGGAACATCATGCAGTTTACATAAATTGCTATTTACTCTCGGTTCTTTGTGTAGATTTGTTTGTTCGTTTATATTCTACACTTTTGTAACAAGGAGCCAGAAGGCCTTGTGCGTGCTAGCGCTAGATAACATTCAACATAAAGGTTTGATTATTTGATTAGGTGTTTTCTGAGTGCTTGAGCCTGAGATCTCTCAAACTACGCCCAACACCTCTCTCCATTTAAGCACATATGAGCGATATGTCTGGGCAAATTGGTTGGGAATGAGGCATCCGAAATTCCATCTTTCTGGGGTGTGGAAAGTTATCTAATTGAGACAAAAACGACGTGTAGGTAAATAAATAACCCGTGTTGATGAGCAAGAGTTTTCAGGTCATGAATCTTCATGTTTCTCTCGAACTCAGAACGACTAATGGCCCTAAAAGTTATCGCAGTAAGAATTTAGTTGTATTTAGAATTTATTAAATCATACCCTTGCTCTGATTTTCGATCGACTCAGTGGCCTCGTGTAATGGAAAACGTCATCCCTACGACTATGACGGAAAATCAATTTTAAAGAACATTCCTATGTTAAATCATGCTACTTTGCTTCCATTTAGGAAGTTTCCGCAATTAAATAGTGCCAGAAAAGAGCATTAAAAAAATGTTCCTGATGTTTTGGTTTTGGAATCATAAAACAATGTTCAAATTTGTGGGCAACACACAATGTTCTAAATGTTTGGGCAAACGGGAGAGATTTTCCAGGCATTGAGTCATTATTCAGATAATAATGAACCCTACTTGACGAACAAAACCATAAGTTTTCAAGATTTTTTTAAAGAAACCTCCTATACAAGCACATTCCATTGAATCAGTGTGCGAAATTTAAAACGTTCATCGCATAAAGTCCATAAGTGTTGAAGGAGGCTTTGAAGGATGATTGACGATGTAGTCGCAAGCACGACTGTACTCCATTTTCGTATCAACGACCATGAACTTTTTACGTCTGTTTGCCGGAAAGGTACGGAAGACATTTAGAGATGAGGTTGGCCCAACACCTGTACAACTATAACCACTTCCTGGTTAGAGTACGTTTCGGTAACTCTATTCAAACACGATTGCTATATCAGTCATCCATCAAGGCCAAGGTGTTGAGGGCTGAAGCAACTATGGTTGTTATTCGATTTCAAATCCTTCGACGAGTCGCTCCGGAAGCGAGAACTTGTTTACGGAATCAATTCTGACCCATTACCTCTTCCAATGGGTGCCAATCGTTCTGGGACCCCTTTAATTGGATTCAGCGTCCAGAATTTAGTGGAAAATAATACCCCACACACCTAGATTGCTGAAAATCTCAAAAATCCATTCTTCAAAATTCACATTTTGACCCCTACCCCACCCAAATTTGGTCCGATCGGGTTTAACAGTTTCGAGGACCAACTAAAGCCAGAAACGGGTCCCAGACCAAAATTTCAGATTTTTAGAAAATTTTCTACCACCAATTTCTACAACCAACCAAAAGGGAACCTGAGATTCATCGCTTATCAGATGAGTGAACGCCGAAGAACTGATTCGTATGCAGAAGTAACGGTGTGTCTCATGCATCTTGAATAACTTCATTGAACGTACATAGGTTAGCATTATTTTTGCCTCGGTCGCCAGCATTCGAGGAGACACGAAACACACTTTGTATTCTTTGTGAAAACCGCTAGCATCCGGATGGGTTGATACTTTCACAACCCTAGTCCCGCAGTCTTCATTCATCTTGTCGGCAAAAGATGTCTTCATTGGTGCTAGTACGAAGGAGGAGGTCTTCATTGGATAGAATGTTATCGTCAAAACAATGACAAGATATCGTTGGTTGTGTGGGGAAAAGAATAAAAGTACAAAATTTCCATTTTTATCCTCATTCACTTTTTCCTTTGTGCAATGCTTCTCAAAAATATCAATTCAATACCAGGGTTAATTTCCGGCTATAATTTTTATTGGTTTGTCGAGGAAAGAGTCGAGCTTCTGTAAGCCTCTCTCGAATTAAAATCTGTTATAATTTTAAGTCGGGTTTCTTCGGAGGTTTTGAATGGACCTAGCGAGAGGTTACACAATGTAAGTCCAAGACTTACGACTGAGCAACTAGGGATACCAAGGATGAGCATAAAATACATTGATACAAAATGAATTATAATTGAAAACAGGGACACGTTGCAAAGGAGAATATGCCTCTACCTGGGCTAGAATTGATACAAGACAAAGTAATTCGACAAAGTAAATTAGACAACATGTGGAGCATAAAATACAATTAATACATGATACATGAAATTTTGATATATGTACATGAAATACAATTTATGAACAAGTGCACCGATACTGGCTGACAAAAACAGCGTCGACGTCGAAGGAAAACAGGAGGGGGCACGCTGTCCCAAAGGTACACAGCGAGGCTTAATTAGCTTGAGTCCTTTATCTCATGGGGAACACAATATTACAGCTTTGGTCGACTTCAGCACAGTAACAGAGTTCACTTCAGAGCGAGCACAGGACAAAGCCAGGATGGACTGAGTGAGTTGCACTTGCACGACAGGTTACAAAAATATATGTGGCTCCAACATGTTGGGCGGCTTGGCAACAAGGGGCGCCGCAGCAATGACTGCCTGGTTGGGCGCCTTGGCAATGAGTGAGTTGGAGCTCTCTCCAAATGCGATGTCCAGGCAGGAGCTGCGCGCGCCTCCTGGCACATGCTCCCTCCCTTCTGGCCTTCTGGAGGCAGCAAGCCTGGGGGCTTACACTTTAGCCGCTATTTTGCTTAGCCTCCTTAATTTCCAGTTTCCATTTTATACATTTTTTTCTTCATTCTATCCTGTTTTTTATAAGAATAAAATCAACCCCTGAATACTACACTTAAGGGGGCGGCAGACAGTCCCTTGCAAAGTATTCCAACTTATTGAAGCTCCTCTATGGAAATTCAAACTTTTTCTTTTGGCAATATGCTCGTAAGACTTGTGGAATTTCTCGGACCTATAAACAAATAAAATATTTTCAAAATTTTAAATTTTAAATTTCGTAACTTTGAAGTTATGAGAAGTTGGCAGTTGAATCATAGTTCCTGGCAGTTTCACAAGTCTTAAAAGGATATTGCAAAACATTTTTATACAGGAGCTTCAATAAATTCGGAATACTTTTGAGAAATCAGGCTGTGCGGCATGGGTCTGGCGGGGTAGGGCGGTCAGCGGCGACAGTTCGGCCGTCAGCCGCTAGATCGTGTTGTGTCGACAGATCGCCTCGAAGGGAGTGAAGAAAAAGTGGCGCCAAGTGAGGAACTTTTCAGCCCCATCGGACAAAATCTGGTGGTAGGGGGGATCATAATGTGTTTTTGAAAATTAGATTTTAGGCACTTTTCAGGGACTAGGCATGTGGGGTATCGCTTTCCACTAATTTTGGACGCTGAATCAGTTTTTTTATCGTTTGAGTTTTCCTCACATTTCAGGACTATACATTTTCAATAGTTATTTATTATATTAATAATAATTAGTAATACATCTAATTATTAAGCGTCAACGTAATTTTGAACAATATCTTTCTTTTATTATGAAGCAAGGGTTACTAATTTTCTTATTTCTTATTAATCTTAACTTCGCTCGGAGTAAAATTACCCACTAACTACTTTTTTTAACAAATGCGAATTTGCGAAAATCTTTGAACCGCTCTGATGTAAAGTTAAGTGTTTGCGACAATTCCGTTTCCCCAAACAACAATTTTCAAAATGAGTATATTGATAAAATTAGAAACACAATGGTGAATGCGGAATTTATCAACGTTTTTATCAGAATTATGTGACTCTCAGTCATTTCAGTAGCCCCGTTAAATGCAGTTATCAGGTTTTCACGGTTCAGGGAAGCCTCTTCAGCCACAGGCTTTTTATCAGAGCCCTATCCCAATCTCTCTCACACACACAATCTCTCTAATACGTAGATTTGTGTGGTTGAAGTAGCTCTCCAGAAATCTTCTTCAAAGAGTAACGGGCAGAGAGGGTACATGCGTAGTACGAGTTTCAAAAGAAACCATTACTTACTTTGTAGTGAAATAACGTTAGAAGGGTTTCCTAAAACATCAATTCTCAGTCGTGCCGATGTCCTTAAAAGATAAAACCTTTGTCTAGCTCTCGGTGAACGCGGGGTAGGTCATGAGGTGTTAAAATTGGTGCCGCGCACCTGGGGTGGTCACGTCCTCAAGATCCGGTCCTACAGAGCAACGAGGAATACATTTTCACTAGGTAGTACCGGCAGTACTAATCAGGCTATTATGATTCATCACGACTAAATAGTGTAGCGGCAATAGGTCCGCGATAGGGGAAATCGAGCTTAAATTAACTACATCTATAAAACATTCGGCCGATAAGGTAACTCTTATTCGTGAAAATGCTTAGTTTCAGTTCGGGCTGAATACAGCTAATGATCTTTCCTAAGATTCCTGGAATGAAACCCATGCATGACTCGCCTCAGAAAAATTAACTAATCACTTAAAGATAATTTTTTTTTCTTTGCTATGAAATTGTTCTATTTGAGTAGATTAGAGGGTGTAGAAGAATTATCTCCCGTTCTTCATATTTATTTCAGCCCCGTAAGCGTGGATATTATTTTTCTATTGCCATGCCCTGCCCAGGGAGAACCTACATCCTCTCATTGAACCGAGTGACCATTCAAATTAACCACAAAGTAGATAACCACTTGAAAAAAATATGTAATTAAATAGGAAAATCACGTTTTTGGCTGAAAACGACTCTCCTACTTCCAAAGGGTGGACAATGTAATACAACAAGAAAACATTTATGGCCTTTTGAATCAAATTGAGAATGGTACAAATCGCATAGAGAATTCACCAACCCAATTTGAGAATTTACCGAATCAATTTGATTTACGGGTATTTGTTCTTTAATTTCATCAGACATGGGATGGAGGGGGGATTTACACCAGTGATACATTAAACGCCGCTAAGTAAGAGGGCAAAACCCCTACAGTCCTCGGAAGTACCCCAACAAGTGTTCAAAAGATAAAAATTTCATTAAAACCCTCTATATCACTTCCATGGTGGATAAAAACGAGTTCTGATCAGTTTGAAACTCATGTTAGACACTCCAGAGACCACACTGAAAAAACGCTGCAAATTCTTACACAGGGGTTGGTTATTCCTCGGACCAGGCGCATGGAGACTCATTTCTTCAACATGGGGGAAATGGGGAAACAGTGGGTGCGGCGGGTCCCAGACCTATTCCAATCGATTCAGGATCCAGAATTTAGTAGAAAATGATAACCCACACGCCCAGGTACCGGAAATCTCGAAAACGCATATTCAAAATGGGTAATATATACCCAATTTGACCCATAACTTCTTCCAGAGGGTGCCAATCGTTCCGGGACCCACTTCATTGAAATTAGCGTCCAAGATTTAGCGGAAAATGATACCCCACACGCCTAGGTTCCAGAAATCTCAAAAACACATATTCAAAATGGGTAATATATACCCAATTTGACCCATAACTTCTTCCAGTGGGTGCCGATCGTTTTGGGACCCAATTCATTGGATTCAGCGTCCAAAATTTAGTGGAAAATGATACCCCACTCGCCTAAATCGCCCAAAATCTCGAAAATCCATTTTTCAAAAAACACATTTTGACCCCTACCCCGCCCAAATTTGGTCCGATCGGGCTGAAAAGCTTGGAGGACCGTCCTAGGCCGGGAACAGACCCCTGACCCAAATTTCAGATTTTTAGAAAATTTTCTACTACCAAAAACGGCGTGGACAATGGACGGCGGACGGCGTACGGCGGACGGACATTGACCTTTTTTGATCAGGACATCATGAAACGTCCAGAAAAAAATTTTGAGCCGAATCGGAGAGGTTGACCATTTGCATGAAAACATAGGTTGATTATTCAAGGAATAACCAACCAAAACGCTGCAAATTCCTTCACACGGGGTGGTTATTCCTCGGACCAGGCGCATGGAGACTCATTTCTTCAACATGGGGAAAATGGGGGAAACAGTGGGTGTGGCGGGTCCCGGACCCATTCCAATCGATTCAGGGTCCAAAATTTAGTGGAAAATGATACTCCACATACCTAGATTGCAAAAAATCTCAAAAATCCATTTTTTGAAATACACATTTTAACCCCTACCCCACCCAAATTTGGTCCGATTTAGTAGAAAAGTTTCGAGGATCAACTAAAGCCGGAAACGGATCCTTACCGAAATAGGCATAAACACCGAATATTTTGAAAAATATTTTGATCTAGACACCTTGAAACGTCCTGAAAAAATTTTTGGGCAGAATCGGAGAGATTGGCCTTTTGTATGATAACATATTAGGTTGATTAATCAAGGAATAACAACCAAAATGGACAAGAGGAAACAGAGAACGTGAAAATAAACGGTTTGCCTATATTGTAGCACGTCATAATATTTGTTCCTGAGAACACAGTCTTATCACTCGTCGATTCATGAAAGCTTCATTCAACTTGCGGTAACTCAAGGTGACAGTAAATACGCAGTGGAAATCCTTTGTACATCTCCATGTATAATAACCCTGTAAGTTTCTCATCAAGCATGAAAGAAGTGGGTTATACCGATAACTAAACGCGTTTCCGAGCTGTAACGCCGTTTTCTAATTTGTAGTACCAGTTACGGGTACTTTTTAACTTGTATTCTCATAATGACAAACGAGATTTTTTCCCATAACTGAACTAACGATCGCGTTCGTTATAGTTTTCTGAAAGGGAGAAGAGCAGGCTTTACTGTTTCCCTGATATCTCATCGCTGAGCCGGTTGTGACAACTTTCATTTATTTCACAACTTTCGGCGAGGCCGCCAGTGTGCGTTTTAATTTAGGTACTCGTCGTGTTCATTTCGTGACTAGCGATGGCATGATGGAATGAGCGCGAAGAACCGCGATCCGTTAATACTTTGGCTGATGGGATCTTAGTCGAAATGTAAACTGATATCTGTTGATGGACAGCAACTTGGAACTCATTGGTTTCTTCATGCAAAAAGTCAATCTCTCCGATTCGGCCCAAAAATTTTTTCTGGACGTTTCAAGGTGTCTAAATCAAAATTAGCAAATGTCCGTCCGCCATCCACGCCGACTTTGGTAGTAGACAATTTTCTAAAAATTTGAAATTTTGGCCAGGGACCCATTTCCGGCTTTGAAAATCTGAATCCAATGAAAAGGGTCCCAGAACGATTGGCACCTACTGGAAGAGGTAATGGATCAAAATTGGTATCTATTACCCATTTTGAATATGTGCCTTCGAGATTTCTGCTACCTAGGCGTGTAGGGTCCCGTGCGGGGTTGCTAGTCCCCCATCGGGTGCCTCCCCAGGTGAGGGATAGGGGAATGCTTCCCAGATATGGGTGGTACCGGGGAAATCAAATACCCGGGGCAGACCAAAACTAGCCTGGGGTGGGGCAGCAGCCATCCCAGTACCTATTTGAGGCGGAGGCTATGGAAGCAGGAACGGCTCAAATCCGGGGACCCACGGGCGGAGATGGATCATCGGTACGGCTTTGGCACTGCGATGTGGAAGGCAAGTTAGGAAACCACCACATTATTCCTCCTGAGGATAGTCCTTTCTGCAATTCTCTATGAATGACGAGTGAATCAAGCGGCCCCGAGTACCGGCGCTCCTTGGATGGAGCAGGGGTGCGAAGAATCTCCGGACTTGCGATTTCAGACAGAGAAATTACAGTAGGAACCTGGAACGTCCGCAGCTTATATGAAGCGGGCAAGATAGATAACCTGGAGCAGGAAATGAAGAGGCTGGGTGTGGATATTGTAGGTTTGTCCGAAGTTCGATGGCCTGGTTCTGGTAAATGCGAGCGGGATGAATCGGTACTGTATTACTCTGGTAGCCTTGAGAATAACCATTCGAATGAAGTGGGGATAATGCTCAAGAAGGAGCTCGTGGGCAATGTGTCCAACTTTTTGCCAGTTTCAGATCGGATCCTGTTATTGCAGTTCAAAGGGACGCCGGTGAATGTGAACATCTTACAGGTGTATGCACCTACCGCGGATAAGCCTGACGAGGAGATTGAGGCAATGTACAATGAGCTCGCAACGGTCCAACGGATGATGAAGAGGCACGATATTAACATATATCTTGGTGATTTCAATGCCAAAGTGGGTGAAGGATCCGTATCGGGAATTGTGGGCCAGTTTGGTCTGGGTGTCCGGAACGAACGAGGAGACCGTTTGGTGGAACTTTGCCAGGAATCAGACCTTGTCGTATGTAACACGTGGTTTAAGCTTCCAAAGCGGAGGTTGTACACGTGGAGATCACCCCAGGATGGTAGTGAGCGAGTGGTACGCAATCAAATTGATTACATCTTGATCAATAAGCGATTTCGGAACGCAGTCAAGAGTGCGAAGGCATACCCGGGAGCAGATATAAATTCGGACCACAGCCTTGTTGTTGCCAGTATACGTCTGCGACTCCGAAGGGAAGTTTCCCCCATTTTCCGAGGAATAACCAACCCGTGAGTAAGAATTTGCTGCGTTTTGTAATCTCGCTTGATGTAGAAGCCTGGAAAGGTTGAATTACGTTGCCTATATTTCTATCTAAAAGACAATGCAGCAACAGTCTACGTACTCATTTATGTTAGGTAGGTACTTCCTCAGAGAGCCCTTGAAATTTCAATATTCGTACATGCAATAACCTTCCGCCGTATGACTTGCGGCTTATCCTTATGAGGTTATTTCAATGACTCGACATTTTTCATCCTTAGCCTAACAACGGATCATCCAGTACACGCCTAATGCCCTTGAAAGTTTTCAGAGCAATACAAGACGATCCATCATTCAACTCGTATCATTATTAATGATTCTATTCATGCAGCCGTCGGCAGTACACTTCTTTACCGAAAAAGTGAGAAACAATGGACACACTGCTCAACCTTGGAGCAGTAGCATGTTTGAGTAGCCAATGACTTTAGGGAGTATAAATGTATAGGGGTGTGAGACCATGGGTTGGAACTGAAGAACTTTTAACAGTTAATTGAACTTCTAATGACTGATCAAACAGATGCAAATGGATACAGAACTTTATGAGCAGCGATACGAACACGTTGGAGAACAGAACAATAATGCGAGGTTTCCTTCACGGTTACCCCTTTAGTTCACAGAACGAGCAAGCGCTGTTGTCGGGTCATCTAGCGCGAGCAAAAAGGTCCTACCCTGGTCGACCCAAACGGCGGGTAATTTGAACTGGCTGCTCCTTGGCATCTTTTGATCTTATAGGGAGGCCTGGGGCCAAACAAGGGGGTATAAAAACGTTGTCCTAAGTCTTCTTTTTTTTCAATATGGTCCCCTCTGGAGTGTCAAATATGAGTTTTAAACTGATCAGAACTCGTTATTATCCACCATGGAAATGATAAAGAAGGTTTTAATGAAATTTTAATCTTTTGAACACAACCGTTGGGGTACTTCTGAGGACTGTAGAGGTTTTGGCCAACTAACGTTGGCAAGCCTGTCGTTGCAGGCAACCTACCATTTTCTGCGGAAGCTTCTAACTCAAGATTGTTTTGTCTGTAGCCACAATGGCTGATGACTTAGCTAGCTGTCAGGTACTGAGGCTTTCATTGAACTCCAGTTTATAATATTGTGCCTTTTCGCGTTTTGACGGTAAATTTTGGCTAACTAAACCATCACAATATTTTTTTAATAGCTTTGGAGTGTAGGTGGTTGCTTGATCAATAGATTACCTGGAGAACAAGTAAATCAAAAAGTAGTATTATTTATTAAGCAACCGAATTTGTATCGCTGCACTCAATCTGCGTGTGTATTTAGTCCTTTTGACAATGACCAAATGGACTCACAAGTACTTACAAAAGGTTTTCACCAACAAAAAACGTCACTCAACAGACTCAGAGATGTTGGCTCGGACTTCGTCGAGCCTTTCCCTTCGCTTATTAGTACTAATGAATGCTATTTGTGGAGGCAGCGATGGCACCAAGGCCTGTCAGTCATCTCACGGAGAGAAAATACATCAACTTGGGGTCCGGCCGAATAGTGGAGTAGTTGCTTCAACGTGGAGAGCTCACGGCTCATTATTGCGTTAAGTCTGGGACAGTCGTTTCATTATAAGTCCCGTACGCGAAGGTTACGTGTTTGAAGAATGATATTCAACCACGTAATTAGCTGGCGATCTTCCGTATTCGTGACCTCTTCCCAGCGACCCAGAAAACGAACGATTGAGGGACGTTTGAGCTGTTGTGGAGACCAATTCATAATCGGTGTCTTGGCAAGGGAGAAACGCTGCAAAGTCATACACACGGGTTGGTTATTCCTCGAACGAGGCGCATGGAGTTTCATTTCTTCAACATGGGGAAAGCAGTGGTTGTGGCGGGTCCCGGACCCATTCCATTCAATTCAGGGTCCAAAATTTAGTGGAAAATGATACCCCACACGCCTAGGTACCAGAAATCTCGAAAACAGGCATTCGAAATGGGTAGATAGGTACCCATTTTGACCCATTACCTCTTCCAGTGGGTGCCAATCGTTCTGGGACCATTTTCATCGGATTCAGCGTCCAGAATTTAGTGGGAAATGATACCCCACACACCTTGATTGCAAAAATCTCAAAAATTCATTTTTCGAAATACACATTTTGACCCCTACCCCACCCAAATTCGGTCTGATCGGATTGAAAAGTTTCGAGGACCAACAAGAGCCATGAACGGACCCCTGATCAAAATTTCAGATTTTTAGAAAATTGCCTATTACCAATGTTGGCGTGGACGGCGGACGGCGAACGGCGTACGGCGGACGGACATTTGCTAATTTTGATCTAGTCACCTTGAAACGTCCAGAAACAATTTTTTGGGCCGAATCGGAGAGATTGACATTTTTCATGATAATATAGGCTGATTATTCAAGGAATAACCAACCAAAAATCTGCAAATTCTTACACACGGGTTGGTTATTCCTCGAATGGGGGAAACAGTGGGTGTGGCGGGTCCCAGACCCATTCCAATCGATTCAGGGTCCAAAATTTAGTGGAATATGATACCCCACACGCCTAGGCACCAGAAATCCTGACACACACAAAATGGGTGGATACATACCCATTTTGACCCATAACTTCTTCCGGTGGGTGCCAATCGTTTTGGGACACACATCATTGAATTCAGCGTCCAAACTTTAGTGGAAAACTATACCCCACACGCCTAGGTAGCAGAAATCCCAAAAACACATATCCAAAATGGGTAATATATACCCAATTTGACCCATAACTTCTTCCAGTGGGTGCCAATCGTTCTGGGACCCGTTTTATTGGATTCAGCGTCCAAAATTTAGTGGAAAACTATACCCCACACGCCTAGGTAGCAGAAATCCCAAAAACACATATCCAAAATGGGTAATATATAGGCCAATTTGACGCATAACTTCTTCCAGTGGGTGCCGATCATTCTGGGACCCATTTAATTGGATTCAGCGTCCCAAATTTAGTGGAAAACTATACCCCACACGCCTAGGTAGCAGAAATCCCGAAAACACATATTCAAAATGGGTAATATATACCCAATTTGACCCATAACTTCTTCCAGTGGGTGCCAATCGTTCTGGGACCCATTTTATTGGATTCAGCGTCCAAAATTTAGTGGAAAACTATACCCCACACGCCTAGGTAACAGAAATCCCGAAAACACATATTCAAAATGGGTAATAAATACCCAATTTGACCCATAACGTCTTCCAGTGGGTGCCAATCGTCCTGAGACCCACTTCATTGGATTCAGCGTCCAAAATTTAGTGGAAAATGACACCCTACTCGCCTAGATCGCCCAAAATCTCGAAAATCCATTTTTTAAAAAACACATTTTGGGCGATCTAGGCGAGTGGGGTATCATTTTCCACTAAATTTTGGACGCTGAATCAAATGAAATGGGTCTCAGGACGATTGGCACCCACTGGAAGAAGTTATGGGTCAAATTGGGTATATATTACCCATTTTGAGTATGTGTTTTTGAGATTTCTGGAGCCTAGGCGTGTGGGGTATCATTTTCCGCTAAATCTTGGAAGCTGAATCCAATGAAGTGGGTCTCAGGACGATTGGCACCCACTGGAAGAAGTTATGGGTCAAATTGGGTATACATCACCCATTTTAAAAATGTCTTTATGAGATTTCTGGTACCTGGGCGTGTGGGGTATCATTTTCCACTAAATCATGGACACTGAATCGATTGGAATGGGTCTGGGACCCGCCGCACCCACCGTTTTCCCCATTTCCCCCATGTTTTTAACCCTTTCCATACGCCTTCCATGCGCCTGGTCTGACGAATAACCAACTCCTGTGTAAGGATTTGCAGCGTTTTTGATCAGGACATCATGAAACGTCCAGAAAAAAATTTTGAGCCGAATCGGAGAGGTTGACCATTATCATGAAAACATAGGTTGATTATTCAAGGAATAACCAACCAAAAATCTACCAAACGTCTCTCTCAATGTTCAGTTATAGACAGACGCCTATAAAAGGATTCTTGGGATAAGTACGTCCAAGCGAAAGCACGATTAATTTCTTCTTTAGATTATCAAGTAGACGAACCGAGTTGAATTACCTTCACATTCTGCATGAAACTCGTCACGTTGGTTTATAAATGGGAGGTTTGAGGTTTCACTGGAAAGATCCCGAAGGAAAAGTTCCATTACGGTCATAGGTACGAGTAAGAGCGCTCACTCACTTAGCGTCGAGATGCCAAGATGGGCATAGATAAGCTCCTTTTGAGTCTTTCAAGAAAGCGTGTGAGCGGCCAAGACATGACAGACGTCGCCATTGTTTATATAAAATTAATTGAGCCAGTAAGATGCAGGTGCCCGGGGCGTGCCACTATTGTCATCCGTGTGAACAACAGTGACCCACTTGAAAGTCGCCCACGCATCTTTTTGTTCACATGAGGGAAGACAGTCATGAAAAAAAGTGCTTTACCTCAAATTCGATTTAATTTTGATGAACAACAAAGGAGAGAGTTATGAATATACGTAGCAAGAAGTAAATAATATCTCCCACTCCCCGGAATCGTCCGCACAACAAAGAAGCCAGATTCACGTGTTCTATTGGGACGTGGGAAACGGAAGAACGACTCCCGCTCGTAATGAAATTAGTGACAGTAGGTTGATTATCTAGTTTAACCGGTTACATCAGTTCACCGAACCGCATGGAGTGGTTCTGGCTACACGTGTAGATCTCAAAATACTAGCTCTCAGTTGGGAACCTTTCCACTCCAGTCCATAGAATGGCCAAGTATCTGTAAACTCAAGTAAGGCACTCCAAGAAATACATTGGGAGATTAAAACAATATTCCAGTAGATTGATACACGTTTTGATCAATACTGATATAGGCGGCCTCCCTTTACGTTTTATGCTGAAACCTGTGAACAGTCGAATTTCCCTGTACATTCAAACATGTCAATAAACTGGTGAGGGGACCACAAGAACCGAAATCCTAATGGATATTGTTGGTAGAGAGTGAGGGGGTTCAAATAAGACTCCTGTGTCCGCCATGCAGCCAGCCTTGATGCACGTTTTGATCAATACTGATATAGGCCTCCCTTTACGTTTTATGCTGAAACCTGTGAACAATCGAATTTCCCTATACATTCAAGCATGTCAATAAACTGGTGAGGGGACCACAAAAACCGAAATTCTAATGGATATTGTTGGTAGAGAGTGAGGGGGTTCAAATAAGACTCCTGTGTCCGCCATGCAGCCAGCCTTGATGCACGTTTTGATCAATACTGATATAGGCCTCCCTTTACGTTTTATGCTGAAACCTGTGAACAATCGAATTTCCCTATACATTCAAGCATGTCAATAAACTGGTGAGGGGACCACAAAAACCGAAATTCTAATGGATATTGTTGGTAGAGAGTGAGGGGGTTCAAATAAGACTCCTGTGTCCGCCATGCAGCCAGCCTTGATGCACGTTTTGATCAATACTGATATAGGCCTCCCTTTACGTTTTATGCTGAAACCTGTGAACAATCGAATTTCCCTATACATTCAAACATGTCAATAAACTAGTGAGGAGACCACAAGAACCAAAATCCTAATGGATATTGTTGATAGAGAGTGAGGGGGTTCAAATAAGACTCCTGTGTCCGCCATGCAGCCAGCCTTGATGCACGTTTTGATCAATACTGATATAGGCCTCCCTTTACGTTTTATGCTGAAACCTGTGAACAATCGAATTTCCCTATACATTCAAGCATGTCAATAAACTGGTGAGGGGACCACAAAAACCGAAATTCTAATGGATATTGTTGGTAGAGAGTGAGGGGGTTCAAATAAGACTCCTGTGTCCGCCATGCAGCCAGCCTTGATGCACGTTTTGATCAATACTGATATAGGCCTCCCTTTACGTTTTATGCTGAAACCTGTGAACAATCGAATTTCCCTATACATTCAAACATGTCAATAAACTAGTGAGGAGACCACAAGAACCAAAATCCTAATGGATATTGTTGATAGAGAGTGAGGGGGTTCAAATAAGACTCCTGTGTCCGCCATGCAGCCAGCCTTAACTAATCAATAATCACCTATACCTTTGGCCTTATTGCATTGAGAAGGTATTGATTAGATGAGATTGTCCATGGTTTTCACACCACGTAAATAGATGGTACTATAATACCTTATATATATCCTCAAATCGGACTATATGTAGTCCAAGTTACTTGGAATATTTAATCCACATTAATACGAATCTGTTATAGTATTGACAGTAAGCGGCGACATTGCTTTTCTGTTACTAACCCGCACATGCCTTTTCTCGACTCATATTTGTCGCTCTATATATATATTGCGGATACAACTTGTTCTTTACTCACCACTATATCTAATTAGTTCTTTACCCGTATGAGCAGTATTTAAAAAATTGATCAGATGCGATCGCGCTGACTGAATCGTAATAGCTTACACCCTTATGAATCAATACATTACATCCTAACCAATATTCCTCCCCTTGTACTTTCTGATTGGTATATAGGAACCTTCGTACGTAGGCAGGATAGGAATGTTGTCAGAGATTATATTGTAACCAGACAACTCAGCCAGATGGTAGACGTTCGTGCTACAACCAGGTCAAGGGTTGACAAGAATTTAAACCTCAAAGGAAAACGCGTCTCGGCCAAGTTTCCTTAAATTGTAAAAGGAATGCAGTCCGCTAACTGCGTAACTTATACAAGAACTTTTTATTCTTTTAAGACACAGTACTCAAACAATCTCGAGGTTTGTAACCTAATCCCTCCAGTTTCTTCGGCAAATCAGATGCACCGCCATTGAGTATTCTCATTCAGGAAATACCTCCATGGATCAACGGCATAAAGTCCATTAGTATTCCTCTCACGTGCAATAAGATGCTTGCTTATAGGATGTTTCCTATATGTTCCAAAGAGGAAGGCATCAGGGAATAAAATAAGTCTGCCTTGAAGTGGGACCCTTTTTCACGTTACTTCAAACCACAACATACTGGCTTTGGCGCTCGAAGTTCATGCAATTCAATGAATAAGAGAATGAATTTAATCATTCCATAGAAATAACGCAGAACATTTGGCTGAGATAGTGGTGACAAAAATGGACAAAAACAAAATTTGTTTTTCTCAATAAAGTACCATATACGGCTGAGTATGGGGCGATTTCCTTGATAAATTGCAAAGACTAACACTAGAAGAGACTGATCAAAAGTTAAGAATTCCTATTCTTGCGAAAACAGCTGACGGACAGTTTGGTATTGGACTAAGGACTTACAAGCCATATGATATCAACGTTTTGGGCAAATTGGGGAAACATAGGGTTATTATTCTGAAACGAGATTAAACTTTAAATAACAGACTACTTTTGGTTGAGCTAATTTTTATTTCATTGGCCGTTAAATACGATTATTGCACAACCTATTCGCTCTCTCCCTCGATAATTCTTTAGTGCGTATAAAAGTACAGACATCGAGACATCGAAGGCAAAACATCGATGTTAACATCGGACGTTTTTGATCTATTGTCTTTCAAATTTCCAATTAGGTAGCCAAGATTGTGTAGTCTTGTTTTATGTTGTTTAAAGAGACTCACGGCAGCAAAAATTGATAATTGAAAGGTTTTGTTCCCTTGGTTAGATCCAAATTGATGTATCGGGGTCAATCCTACCATACGAGTACAAGACGCTGCCCCACTAAGCTAAAACTGCCGAATTGACAAGATTAGTTAGTGTGCACTCGTCATTGGCTGATCACAACCGATTAGATATCCAAATTTACTTACAGAGCGTTTTACCTGATGCGCTTAGCGATTTCCCTCGGAACGTGCATCTTTCAATCAACGCTGAATTCAAAGGGAAAACCCAACTACAAGCTAAAACATCGATGTCCATTAATATCGATTAGCTCAACATTGAACATCGTTGCGCAACTCTAGCGTACAATTCATTGAAGAGATTCCGACTGAATTATTTTACTGCACGTTGCATATTATCGATTTGGATTAATGAATAAGGTAATTTGTATACCAACACCGGTTATTTATTCTTGGCAAAGAAAAATCAAAAGCTGGAAACTGTGATTAGGGTGATCAAGCTCCCCACTAATTTATTATGGGGGTGATAATGAGGGGAGCGAATTGATTAGATAATGTAAGAATAATTATCGTGAGAAACTGATTTAATATTCTAATAGGTATAAAAGTGCCTTATTCAGGCGGTCAGAGGAGGATCTCTTTTCCACTCGTTTTTCAGGTAGCTTAGTTGAGTATTTTAGGGCTTTTTTGACAGCTCAACCGTCGTGGAATTTAATCACGGTAGGCGGTTATCGAGATGTGATGGATGACGGCCGAAGATCGATGGAGGAGAGTTATAGAAAGTTATCGACTTGGCGTGACGATGCTCATGCTATCCCCTATGTGACGTGACCTCTCTACATCATGGGCACCCTCTTCTGATGTGATTCGCAGTGGTGGGGGTAATTTTGATCTCGCTGGTGTATTTTTAAAGGGAAAATTGGATTTCCCGTAAAGAAGAGTAGCATGGTTCCTAGAAAAGGGCTCGATTAGGGTTTTCAACCGAAAATTGTTGTGATATTTCCTGTAAAGTGAACGACTATTGAAGGGATATTTTGGGATAGAAAGAGTTGCTCTTGAGAGGGTCAAAGGATCCTAAAAAATAGACAGTGTGCAAGATTAAATGGCACTAAACTCATTTTTAATACCGCAGAAAACCAATGTAGGGTCCAAATTCCTTATTACGTGCATGAATGGCGCCAGTTCTCTCAATCTGCCAGCGAAAGTGTTGATTTTCATGGATGATACCGTTCTGTACAATACGGCTCAGAGTTTGGAGGAAGCACTTTTGAATGCAAATTAATTTTGTGCACCATCAAAACATCTTACCACTTGACCTTCTCAGATGCACCATACATTTGACTGCACTTCAATTATGAGTGTCAACTGCTATTTTATTTGACTCGAATATGAAATGGGTTCCCTAGATTCATTGTGTAGAATGGAGATTAAAAAAATGGCTTTTGTGCGTTGAAGATTAAAATTATGAACAATCTCTTGCCAACAAGGCGGATGTTATGCATTTTTCATTGGTGCAATCCATCATTGCTTGTAATTTACCAGCCTGGATGACGCATAGACAAGAATTGAGCCTAATATCTTTATCTATAGATATAATACAACTAAATATTAAAAACATATCAGCTACATTTTTGTATAAGACAATGCGGGCATGTATTATTGCGTCAGCATTGCCCAACCAATGATCCCCACAATGATTGAAACTTGGTGCTAGAAACCTCATAAATCCTATACCACAGGTAAGATGTAGTTCGAGAAGTGGCAGAAGTGAGAAGTAGTAACTACTACACACATTCTTCATTTCATTTTATTTCACATTCATTCTTCATTCTGTCACATTGGCGTCTGCAACACAGCGCCAGCAGCGAGAGAAGAGGAGATCTTGGTGGAACCAACTCCACAGTGACGCTCCAAATATTGTTGAACTTTTCTGCGTTAAAGATTAATGAAATCAAATTCCTACCTGCGTACTAGTCAAATTGAGTACTGAATATGCTAAGTAATCCGGTTCAATACCCCCATACTGATTTACGGGGTGTCACACAGAGGGTGACTAGAACACGGAACCCACCGCTGGCATTCTATTATTCAAAATGTCTGAACCTCTCGCTAAATATTGTATGCGTAGTTACATAGGCAGTCGGCATTAACAAGCACCCTCGGGGAAGTTTGACCCTGGTAGCGGGAGTCAGAAGATCAAGGACAGGACAGACCATGTATGGACACTGAGGAAGAAGGTTCTTTTTCTTCCTCACATTGTCGACGAGCCGTCTCGGTAGGCGCGGGTGTCTTTTATACGGCAAGGACGAAGTTCAAAAGCCTTGTTCTTAAGCAAAAACGCTGCAAGTTCTTTCACAGAGGTTGGTTATTCCTCGGACCAGGCGGATAGAGACTCATTTCAATCGATTCAACCTCCGAAGTTTCGTGGAAAATCCGTGCACGCCTCGGTACCGGAAATCTCAAATACCCACATTCAAAATAGGTAGATGGATACCCAGTTTGATCCATTAGTGGGCGCCAATCGTTCTGAAACCTGTCTAGTTGGATTCATGGTTCAAAATTCAGTGGAAAATCGTACCCCTGAAGCCTAGATCGCCGAAAATCCATTTTTCAAAAAACACATTTTGACCAAAATTAATTTTGTCAGCCGAAATCGTCTCCTACTGATGGTTATAGATATAGATAGACACACCGGTACCTTATTTGAAGAGATTCCTCTCGACTTTTGGTTGGTTATTCCTTGAATAATCAACCTGTTTTCATGCAAAAAATCAATCTCTCCGATTTGGCCCAACAATTTTCTCTAGACGTTTCAAGGTGTCTAAATCAAAATAACCAACCAAAAGAAGAAAAGAGATGAAGGTGGAGGCATGGTGGATACAAATAGTAGACAAGGTGGGGCGAGGTGGAGACCAGGATGACACAAGGCGGAGGCGAGATGGAGACCAGAACGAGACAAGGTGGAATGAAAGGCGGAGGCGAGATGGAGACCAGAACGAGACAAGGTGGAATGAAAGGCGGAGGTGAGATGGAGACCAGAACGAGACAAGGTGGAATGAAAGGCGGAGAACAGGATGAGACAGTGCGGAAACAGACCGAGACAAGGTGGAGTAAAAGGCAAAAACCAGGATGAGACAAGGCGGAGACCAGGATGACACAAGGCGGAGACCAGGACGAATCAAGGTGGAGGCATGGTGGATACAAATCATAGACAACGTGGGGCGAGGTGGAGACCAGGATGACACAAGGCGGAGGCGAGATGGAGACCAGAACGAGACAAGGCGGAATGAAAGGCGGAGAACAGGATGAGACAGGGCGGAAACAGACCGAGACAAGGTGGAGTAAAAGGCTAAATTCAGGGTGAGACAAGGCGGAGACCAGGATGACACAAGGCGGAGACCAGGATGAATCTAGGCGGAGGCATGGTGGACACAAATCGTAGACAAGGTGGGGTGAGGTGGAGACCAGGATGACACAAGGCGGAGGCGAGATGGAGACCAGAACGAGACAAGGTGGAATGAAAGGCGGAGAACAGAATGAGACAGGGCGGAAACAAGGACGAGACAAGGTGGAGTAAAAGGCAAAAACCAGGATGAGACAAGGCGGAGACCAGGATGACACAAGGCGGAGACCAGGACGAATCAAGGTGGAGGCATGGTGGATACAAATCGTAGTCAAGGTGGGGCGAGTTGGAGACCAGGCCGAGACATGGCGGAGACCAGGATGACACAAGACGGAGGCGAGATGGAGACCAGAACGAGACAAGGCGGAATGAAAGGCGGTGAACAGGATGAGACAGGGCGGAAACAAGGACGAGACAAGGTGGAGTAAAAGGCAAAAACCAGGGTGTGACAAGGCGGAGACCAGGATGACACAAGGCGGAGACCAGGACGAATCAAGGTGGAGGCATGGTGGATACAAATCGTAGTCAAGGTGGGGCGAGTTGGAGACCAGGCCGAGACAAGGCGGAGACCAGGATGACACCAGGCGGAGACTAGGACGAATCAAGGTGGAGGCATGGTGGATACAAATCGTAGTCAAGGTGGGGCGAGTTGGAGACCAGGCCGAGACATGGCGGAGACCAGGATGACACAAGACGGAGGCGAGAAGGAGACCAGAACGAGGCAAGGCGGAATGAAAGGCGGTGAACAGGATGAGACAGGGCGGAAACAAGGACGAGACAAGGTGGAGTAAAAGGCAAAAACCAGGGTGAGACAAGGCGGAGACCAGGACGAATCAAGGTGGAGGCATGGTGGATACAAATCGTAGTCAAGGTGGGGCGAGTTGGAGACCAGGCCGAGACATGGCGGAGACCAGGAAGACACAAGACGGAGGCGAGATGGAGACCAGAACGAGGCAAGGCGGAATGAAAGGCGGTGAACAGGATGAGACAGGGCGGAAACAAGGACGAGACAAGGTGGAGTAAAAGGCAAAAACCAGGGTGAGACAAGGCGGAGACCAGGATGACTCAAGGTGGAGACCAGGATGAATCAAGGCGGAGGCATGGTGGACACAAATCGTAGACAAGGTGGGGTGAGGTGGAGACCAGGATGACACAAGGCGGAGGCGAGATGGAGACCAGAACGAGACAAGATGGAATGAAAGGCGGAGAACAGGATGAGACAGGGCGGAAACAGACCGAGACAAGGTGGAGTAAAAGGCAAAAACGCTGCAAATTCTTACACACGGGTTGGTTATTCCTTGGAGAGAGGCGCGAGGAGACTAATTTCTTCAACATGGGGGAAATGGGGAAAACAGTGGATGCGGCGGGTCCCAGACCCATTCCAATCGATTCAGGATCCGAAATTTTGTGGAAATTGATACCCCACACGCCCAGGTACCAGAAATCCCGAAAACACATATTCAATATGGGTAATAGATACCCATTTTCACCCATAACCTCTTCCAGTTGGAGCCAATCGTTCTGGGACCCACTTCATTGGATTCAGCGTCCAAGATTTAGTGGAAGATGATACCCCACACGTCTAGGTACCAGAAATCTCTGGATGAGGCTATGGGTCAAAATGGGTGCCTATTTACCCATTTCGAATGTCTGTTTTCGAGATTTCTGGAACCCAGGCGCGTGGGGTATCATTTTCCACTAAATTTCGGACCATGAATCGATTGGACTGGGTCCGCGACCCGCCACACCCACTGTTTCCCCCATTTTCCCCACGTTGAAGAGATATCTATTTGCCTGGTCCGAGTTTTAAATTAGTCTCCATGCTCCTGGTTCGAGGAATAACCAACTCGTGTGTAAGAATTTGCAGCGTTTTTTGAAAACACATTTTGACCAAAATCAATTTTGTCAACCAAAATTGCCTCCTAGTGATGGTTATAAATGTAGATAGACACACCGGTACCTTATTTGAGGAGATTCCTCTCGTCTGTTGACTTGAATATTCTGTAAGGACAAAAATGCATTGCGTTTTCTTTATTTCGTCAATGTGCATGACCAGCCCAACGCATGCCGATTCATCATGAAGACCGAAGAAAATATTCTTTGTCGAACAAATGCTATAATTTCCTTGTTGAAAACAGTGCACCTCACTCCAATACGTGTATAATGCATGTAGATCCGTGTAGGTGCATGGTTGCGTGAGCAGTTTAAGAGTTAGTCATGAAGCAAAGTTGCCGTTCAATAAAAGCCGGAAGTCAAACGATTTCGTAGCTACATCCAGAAGTAGTATTGTTTGATCGTTGATACACGCATTTACCCGTACACGTCGTGAAATCGATAGTGATAACGCAATGCGACGTCTGCATCATGAATGCATGAATACCATGAAAACACTAATGGCTGCTGATTTAATTTAACTTTTCTTTCTTCAAATTCTTTCATTATTTCATTAAACTTGGTACCCTGAAGGAACCACCGAACTTCAATTCCACAACCAACTCAACACGGAGCAATGTAACATATTTTTTACTCTTTAAAAACTCTTTTTTTTATGATCTACTGAATTTTGTATTTTTTATTACCGCATTAAAAAAATACATAACAATTAAATGTATACAGCAAAAACAATGGGTGAAACAAAAACTTGAAAAGTGACTTTGCTCAGTTTTTTTATATGGCATACTCCTTTATGGCTCTTTGGGTTTTGTAATCATGGAAAAAGTCAGTCTGTCCGAATCGGCCCAAATTATTTTTCTGGACGTTTCACGGTGCCTAAATCAAAATTGGCAAATGTCCGTCCGCCGTACACCTTACGCCTAAATTTTGGTCAGGGACCCGTTTCCTATTTGGTCCTTGAAACTTTGCAGCCCAAACAGATCATATGGGGGAGGGGGGGAGTCAAAATGTGTTTTTTGAATAATGAGTTTTCGAGATTTTTGGCGATCAAGTCGTGTGGGGTATTATTTCCCACTAAATTTTAGACTCTGAATCCAATGAAACGGGTCCAAGAACGATTGGTGCCCACAGGAAGATGTCATAGGTAAAAATGGGTACCATCAACCTACTTTGAACGTGATTTTTTGAGATTTCTTTTAGCTAGGTGTGTGGGGTATCATTTTCCACTAAATTTCGGATGCTAAATCGAATGAGTGGTCGTGGGACGATCAGTGCCCACCGGAAGATGTTATGGGCAAAAATGGGTATCCACCCATTTCTTTCAAATGTGTGTTTTCGAGATTTTTTCAAGTTATCGTGCAGAATGGAAAACTTGCTCAGGATCTCAGTTTTACCACTCTTCTAAATATTTTTTAATATTTGAGTCTCCTAGACTGATGATCTTGTTGGGGATCAGAATAATAAGTCTCTTCAGTGGATCTAAAAATACTGTACCCCCCCTGACAAAGGATCAGCGATAGCCAGGATAACGTGAAAGACTGTGATCTTGAAAGTTTTAAAGACTCAGAACTCGTACACAATGATAAAAACGTTGACCTACGGGGAAAGTGGCTCCCGTTAAGGGAATGCGAGTTGAAAAACAAAACAGACAAAAAAAATTGAACCGAAGGAATGGAAAAAAGGGTCTTTGTTTCGTCGAGAGTCGAAGAGGTTGTGCACGAAGTGACAGCAGGACAGCAGTCCGGTAGGTTGATAGAGAGCGAAACGAGAGGCACCGCCCTTTTTCTTCATGTGGTTTCCAAGAGAAAATCCACTCTTTTCTTCTCTCATTAATCTCGTCTCTTTCTCTCTTGGGGGAGTGTGGAACTGTAAAAGGCGAAAGATTGGTTGCCTTCTCAAAGGGACTTGAACCGTCTCCTGCTTCGTTATACGACGCCACCATCAGCGACGATTCAATGCATCTAGGCTTTGGTTATTTCTTGAATAATCAACCTGTTTTCATGCAGAAAGTCAATTTTTTTTTCCGGACGTTTCAAGATGTCTTGATCAAAATAAGCGAATGCCCGTCCGCTGTTCAAGCCGCCTTGTGTAGTGGAAAATTTTCTTAAAATCTGTAATTTTGGTCAGGGACCATTTGACTCCGGGACACTCACTGTTTTCCCCCATTTTCTCCATGATCCTGGTCGGAGGAATAAATTTAAAGAAATATATAAGTGTGGAAATAAGAGATTTTTAAAAATAAATCAGTACACACGATGTCGGCGTTCTGACAACACTGTATTGAGGGCTCGAGCTCACATTAAAAACTGATCCTCATTCCTCACCCAAGTACCACGAGGGGTCACTAGCGCCCTCTGAATGGCATAAGGAGGAGGCTATCCTAGTGTAAGCCTCTCTCGAATTAAAATCTGTTATGAATTTACTATGATTTAATTCGGGTTTCTTCGGAGAATTTGGAAGGGACCTAGCGAGAGGATACGGGATGTAAGTCCAAGACTTACGACTGAGCAACTAGGGATACCAAGGATGAACATAAAATACATTGATACGAACTAAATTATAATTGAAAACAAGGACTCGTTGCAAAGGGAAATATGCCTCAACCTGGGCTACAATTGATAGAAGACAAAGTAATTTGACAAAGTAAAATAGACAACATGTGGAGCATAAAATACAATTAATACAAGTGACATGAAATTATGATGTACATGAAATACAATTTAATGAACAAGTGCAACAATACCAGCTGACGAAAACGGCGTCGACGTCGAAGGAAAAACAGGAGGGGGCTCGCTGTCCCACAGGTACACAGCAAGGCTTATTAACTTGAGTCCTTTATCTCATGGGGAACACAATATTACAGCTTCGGTCGACTTCAGCACGGTAGAAGAGTTCACATCAGAGCGAGCACAGGACGAAGCCAAGATGGACTGAGTGAGAAATCTCTTGCACGACAGGGTTACAAAAATATATACTCCAACATGTTGGGCGCCTCGGCCCCGAGGGGCGCCTTGACGACGACCGCCTGGTTGGACGCCTTTGGAATGAGTGCGCGCTGGGCCTCTCTAAATGCAATGTCCAGGCAGGAGCTGCGCGCGCATTTGGCGCATGCTCTCTCCCTTCTGGAGGCACCAAGCCTGGGGGCTTACACTAGCACAGTCCGCAGGGTATGAAATTGGACCACACCGGGCCATGATTGGCGGGATCCGGACGTATATGATATTTATATGAAATGAATAAAATGGGACCAAACAAAAATGGAAATCCAAAAGACCAAAATCAAACCAAATTGGGGTGACGGGGGGAGGGGGTCAAAATGTGTATTAAGAAAAATGGAGTTTCCGCGATCTAGGCATGTGGGGTACCATTTTCTACTAAATGATCGACGCTGAATCGATTGGAATGAGTCTCCAAGCTACTAGATCGAGGAGTAACCAGCCCCTGTGCATGATTTTGCAGCTTTATTTATTTATTTATTTATTTTTTAACAACTACAACGGGCTTTGGCGTTTCGGTTGAAAAGGCCCCTTTTCCTCCATCTTATATGACTCTGTTTTATTTTTGTTTCATTAACGCCGACTTCCTAAGGCTGGCCGTCCACTAGACGCGAATTCGCGCGAAGAGGCGAATTCGCAAGTTTTCGCCTCTACGCCTCTTCGCGCGTCGAAACCCCGTCCACTGCACGCGAATTCCTGTCAGTTTCGCCCGTCCTATCAGCTGTTTTGGGTCTCAATGTCGCTTTCGGAAAACAACTCTAATTATTTACAATGATGGGGTGCAAAAGACAGATGAGGTACATTGTTTAGTGAAGTAGTATGGGGACTACACATGTGGGTTAGGTAAAAGGGTGCGGCAGGTATAGATTTCCATCACCGGGTTCGCCTGTTCGCGCGTTCGGAAACAAACTGGTTTGGTTCTCTTCGCCTTCGCCAGACTTCGCGCGATCACAGCGCTTGCAGTGGACGGGGTCCTATACGAATGCTAGTGTTTGAACTCTTCACGCAAATTCGCGTACTTCGCCTCTTCGCGCGAATTCGCGTCTAGTGGACGGCCAGCCTAATGTGGTTATAACCAAAACTATCAACTCAAGTTTGGTGGCATTGGTCTACTATCCTACTCCTCACCGCCCAAGGTCGGTCAGACGTCCAATCGACTTGGTCTAAACAAAAATATTGTTGTTCAGCTCCTTGATCTTGGTATTGACGGGAAGGGCGTGAAAAGGATGTCGCAACGACCCAAAACCGATTCGGGATCGACTCGTCAACGGTGTCCCGTTACAGAGTAGAGCCATTGTCGCCCTACAAAGGAGTAACTGTCGAGCGCACGGCTTGTAATGTTGTGCTCAGCCGATCTTCGACGGTTCATCGGAAGTCTTGTCCTTTCTTGGAACGGTCGGGAGAGGAGACAAAGTGACAATCGAGCAGCCTTGCCTCTAGCTACTAATTTGGTACTCAGTAGTGCGAATAGCGATGAAACGGTCGAGACTCAAAAGGGAACACTTTTGGTTGGTTAGATCAACCTATGTTTTCATGTGTAAGCCTCTCTCGAATTAAAATCTGTTATGAATTTACTATGATTTAATTCGGGTTTCTTCGGAGAATTTGGAAAGGACCTAGCGAGAGGTTACACAATGTAAGTCCAAGACTTACGACTGAGCAACTAGGGATACCAAGGATGAGCATAAAATACATTGATACAAACTGAATTATAATTGAAAACAAGGACACGTTGCAAAGGAGATTATGCCTCAACCTGGGCTAGAATTGATACAAGACAAAGTAATTCGACAAAGTAAATTAGACAACATGTGGAGCATAAAATACAATTAATACATGATACATGAAATTATGATATACATGAAATACAAGTTAATGAGCAAGCACAACGATACCAGCTGACGAAAACGGCGTTGACGTTGAAGGAAAACAGGAGGGGGCATGCTGTCCCAAAGGTACACAGCGAGGATTAATTAGCTTGAGTCCTTTATCTCATGGGGAACACAATATTACAGCTTCGGTCAACTTCAGCATGGTAGCAGAGTTCACTTCAGAGCAAGCACAGGACAAAGCCAGGATGGACTGAGTGAAATGCACTTTCACGACAGGGTTACAAAAATATATGACTTCAACAGGTCAGGCACTCCAGCAATGAGTGAGTGCTGGGCCTCTCTCCAAAATGCGATGTCTGGGCAGGAGCTGCGCGCACATCCTGGCGCATGCTCCCTCCCTTCTGGCCTTCTGGAGGCAGCAAGCCTGGGGGCTTACACATGCACAAAGTCAACCTCTCCTATTTGCCCCAAAATTTTCTCCAGGACATTTCAAGGTGCCCAGGAAGGAATAACCAACCCCTGTGGATGAATCCGCAGCGGTTTTTTGGTTTTGGTGCACCATGATCACCCCCAAAATCCCAGAACAGTGTGACGGCTTCCCAAAACCAACGGTAGTAAACCCTCGTTTACCTCTCGAAATAACAAAATTTTCTTTAAAATAAATATGCGTTTTAATATAGTGGAAAATGAGTCCCCACACTCCCAGGTCCCTAAAAAATCAAAAACCCATTTCTACAACCGGGAATCGTTCCAAATTACATAATTTGACGTCCAAAATCATGTGAGAAAAATATATATTCTTCATGCGTGGACCCCAAAAACTCCAAAACACAACGTTCAAAATACATATTTTCGCCCAATCTGACGATCTGGTTGGAAAGCTTCTAGGACCAACTCAAGTCTTTTGCAAAAACTTGAAATATTCCTGTTGAGTAAAACAGTAGGCCTCTTAGGTCGTCTTAGAACCGAACATGAACAATTTTCGGAGAAATTGGGAATATCGACCTCATGCGCGAAAACGATGGTTTACCTGTACATGATAGCGTTATGCTTTAATAGCTTATGCCGAGTCAGAACCTCGAATTATTAGCGAGTTATACACATTAATCATCAGATTACTAGAACTCACCAGGTTTTGTTAGATCCTTTAGTAGAGAACGGGATGGGTAGATTTGTTATAAATTAGATTTGTGTGAGGAAGAAAACAAAACACTTACTCCAAAAAAGCATATGCGTGGATTTCTTAGGTAAGAGGAGATTTACATCACAGCCATCAGAAAAGGCAGTACTTAGGTTACTCAAACCACTATGTTTATTGTGGAATTATCCTTGAGTATACGTGTAATATCCACTATTAAGTAAAATACAAATATATTCCTTACAAGAACACACAATTAAACAAGAATTGTAGTGAGTTGGTAGACCTGGGCTGCTTCAAATCCAATGACAAGTCCACCGTGATGACGTCACTTGGAGAGTAGGTAGTGGAGTGGGCAACGATATTTCAACAGCTTATTTCGGTTCTGCACAGTTCATATGGATATGGATATTTACTTCATGCTCAAAAACATACTATTTCTGAGATTAATGTATTTAAAAGAACTGGAAGCCATTTTACGTTTTTGATCTTGCCAGTGGTTGCCAAAGGATCTAACTTTCCCTTAATTTACTAATCTGGCAGTCAAATGCAATATATGTGCTGTTGCCAGCTGGCACCTGCGCCCGTCAAATGGGCTGCCGGCGTCGCAAGATCAACGACCTGTGGAGGGCTAAGGGAGTCATTTCGAGGAATTGTGCGTCGTATCGAATTGGCTGGAACCTTCCAGAACCAGGGAAGGTTCCAGAACGTTCTCGGCCAGGCAGCAGGTATAAAACGGGCCCAGAAACGCCGCGGAGTTGAGTTCAATTTGGAGTCCGGATATAGACGCTTTGGGTTATAGATTGTGCCGTGTTATAAATAGTGTTATAAATAGTGCGACAACCGCTACAACTGTGTATTGTGATTCTGTCATTGTGTAAGTGCGCGAATGTGAACAGTGTATTCAAGTGAACGATTGTTACGAATCTGAACAGTGTATTCTAGTGAACGATTGTTAATAAATTATTTACTAAGAACATAAATCGTTACAATTCAGTGCAATGGCCGGGAACAGCTTTAAGGAGGAGGCCTTAATCCTCCACAGGTCGTTGACCTTGCGACGCCAGCAGCCCATTTGACCGGCGCTGGTGCGAGCTCGCAACAGTGCCTACTTGATTAATACCGATTTAATTTCATTGAAATATAATATTCTAATCTCGTACTGTGTGACCGGACATGTGAAAACAATTACGGGCACCTGAGATAGGAATTGTGAGGTGAAGAAGAGGATAATTATCTCCAACAATGGCCGTACAATCGATGTTGGAAGTGTACAAATGAAAGGAAGACGACGACTAAGAACAATGAAGGTCGGAGATTGTTTCGTTGATGAACGCCACCGGCTCCATTAGACCATACGTTACGCCAATCAAGCCGAATCAATGCCGTCTAATGAATTCTCAACCTTTTAGGGAGCTTCGTTATGGTTTCATCTTCCTTCATCTCCTGGTTTCACCTGCGGATCACATGCAGATTTGATTACTTAACCGCGAGTCTTTCAGTTATTCATGCCCAATGTGGAAGTTGTAAGTGCTTCTCGTTATGACATTTTACGTCATTACTTCGATATATAGACCCTAAAAGCATTAGGTACGCAGGTAGTGGCCATACCTAAGTTTTATGACTGAAAATTTTGAAAGGGGCTCGACAATATGGATGCCTTGGCCGATTATTGCTCGGACCATACGCCTAGGTAGCAGAAATCTCAAAAATACATATTCAAACATGGGGAAAATGGGGAAAACAGTGGGTGTGGCGGGTCCCGGACCCATTTCAATCGATCCAGGGTCCCGAATTTAGTGGAAGATGACACCCCACACGCCTAGGTACCAGAAATCTCGAAAACACATATTCAAAATGGGTAGATAAATACCCATTTTGACCCATAACCTCTTCTGGTGGGCGCCAATCGTTCCGGGAACCGGCTCATTGGATTTAGCGTCCAAAATTTAGTGGAAAACGATACCCCACACGCCTACATTACCAAAAATTCATTTTTCAAAAAAGACATTTTGACCAAAATCAATATTGTCCACCAAAATCGCCTCTTAATGAAAGCTATTAAAAAAAGTAATACTTGCGAATAAGCCCAGAAATATTGACAAAATCATTGTTTCGTTAATTTGATTCACGATACGGTACTTTTGTCAATTCACTGGTTGAAATAGTTTACGTTCCTGAATACGCAGGGTGCCATTAAGCAGGGGAATTTCCCTCTCGAGGGAAATTTCGTGAGGTTTCAGCAAACAAAGGTATGAACCCATTATTGGAGAATGAGCCAATCTTTGATTCTCAGCACATGTTGGTTTTAATTATTGGCGAAACCAATTAAATTTCATTGACTACTATTGGCTACTTATAAGCTGATTTTTTGTTTGATGTTATTTTAAGTCTTCATTATTGGAAGACCTCCCAGCATATTCAACAATCAAGCCCATGCTGGTGCTTCTGAATTATTGTATGGATTTCGATTGTCCATGTACATTGGAGTCCTCTCCCTTAAGTTCCCTTGGGTGTCCAATTAATGATGGAAATCACATAATGTTGGAGGATCCAATTTCAAATCTTACTTTTGTGGGAAAAAAAACAATTTTGCCGTATTGGCTTGTGGATTGAGAAGAAACTGGGAATGTTGTCTGTGCTGCTGTTAGCAACATTATTCTGAAATCAATCACTTGATTATGCTGACCAATACCACTCCCCTAGGAACCCGCTGCTCTGGAGTATTTTTACCCACATGAGCGACGAATGTGAAGAGGCTACCTGCAGCATATGGAGAAAGCTGCTGGTACTCGTTTGGTTTACCGTCATTCTCATCAACGATCACTAGGCCGTGTCACGAGCACGACCTTATCAAATCGTTCAGCCTCGTATGTATTGGATCCGACGTTGAATTACAGTACGAAGGCTTTTGCGGGTTTCGGTCATGCAAAATTGTCTGGGGCGTTCCACAGTTGTTCCCTGTTGCCGATAATGGCATTTGACCGAGAAAGCTGGCCGACTGGAGCGCGATAAGCGCTCAATTCTGTCTGACCACCTCGAAATTTCAGTTGGCTGCAGTACATTATAGTCTCTCACTTTTGCACGTCGCCGCTCAAACGTTGAATCTGCTTCCACACAGAAAAATATAGTGTTGACCATCCCCACGGTTTTATCACGTCGATGTTTTGGCACGAAAATATTCCGTGGAATAACTCAATTCCGTTCAATATTTATTTAGTTTATGATTACGCTTACGTAACGATATTATAATAGAGCTGCGCAAGTAGAGAGAAATTGTATGTTCTGTCTATCACCAGCTGACTGATAAGAGCCCCCTTCTGACATCATGCCTTGATTCGTCCTGTTATGTTGGCAGCACTGTCATGGAGGCCATGGACGTCAGAAGGGGGGCTCTTATCAGTCAGCTGGTGATAGGCACAACATACAATTTCTCTCTACTTGTGCAGCCTGGAAATGATTCACTTGCGTCACACATGACTAATAGGTGGGAAAATTTTCAATTTAAAAACATTTCCTTACTGTACTTTACAAGATAAGTACCAGAAAATACGCCTACAAAATGAATTAAATACAAAATAAAATTAACAGGAAATAACAACTTCTGCCACGCCCATCTCCCGGTTTTTGTCATTAACGCTATAGCCTGGGTTGCTAAAAAAGTATACAATCTCAATATTATGGCGAGAAAAAAATGGTACCTCATTGGGTGGTGAATCCTTCGCGTCAATCGATATTGTTGCGAGCTCGCACCTGCGCCGGTCAAATGGGCTGCTGGCGTTGCAAGGTCAACGACCTGTGGAGGGCTAAGGGGCCGTTCTTGAACATTCGCGCGTCGTATCGAATTGGCTGGAACCTTCCCATTCGTTGGAGACAACACGTCGAGTTCCCAGAACCAGGGAACGTTCTGGAAGGTACTCGACCAAGAGGCAGCGAGTATAAAGAGACCCAGGAACGCTGCGGAGTTCAGTTCTATTCGGAGTCTGAATATAGACGCTTCGGGTTATAAATCGTGCCGTGTGATAAATAGTGCGACAACTGCGTTACAACCGCGAATTGTGCTTTATGACTGTGTAAGTGCGCGAATGTGAACAGTGTATGTACTCAAGTGAACAATTGTTAATAAATTCATTACTAAAGAACATAAATCGTTACAATATTTAATCGGTTTCTTAAAATTGTTGAAAAAGATTCAGCCCAACTGTTCATAAATTTAAAACCTTATTTTTTAACTAAGTTTTGATTAAACCGCAGAATTGAGCTTCCAAATCGTGAGAATAAGACATTTCAGGCGATATATTCCCTAACCGTAAAAATGTGCATCAAAATGTGTACTTTGGATAAATGGATTTTCGAGATATTCGGTGATCTAGGCGTATTTACTTTTCCCCATGTTTGAATATGTATTTTCGAGATTATTGGTACCTAGAAGTGTGGGGTATCATTTTCCACTAAACTTTGGACGCTGATTCCAATGGGACGGGTCCCGGAACGATTGGCACCCTCTGGATGAGGTTATGGGTCAAAATTGGTGCCTATCTACCTATTTCGAATGTGTGTTTTCGAGATTTCTGGTACCTCTGCGGTTGGGGGATCATTTTCCACTAAATTTTGGACCCTGAATCGATTGGAATGGGTCCGGGACCCGCCACACCCACAGTTTCCCCCATTTTCCCCTTGTTGAAGAACTGAGTCTCCATGCGCCTAGTCCGAGGTTTTCAGTTCATTTTAATAATTTTTTTTTTTTTTAATTACATTTCATCCTAAAAAGTAACAATTTAATCCAATTAGAAGAATATTAATCTACAATCGATGTCTTGTCAAATTCAATAAAACATACTCACCTGATGCCCACGATTGTGGGCTTGGCTAGATTCCCACGGATTCCCCCCGGACAGTCGTGAGCGGACGTCATCCTGGTTTTACGACCCCTGAGTCTCAAGAACAATGGTTTATTAACAGGCGTTGTTCATAACATTCAACGTCCTTACCTTTTGGGGAAGTCACGAAGGGGAGAGTGGACAGAGTATTGTCGTCACACAATCCAATGTGAATTATGATCGTCTCGAGGTTTTGGAAAGTGTTCGAACGAAAAAATTCATTCGTAGGGGTTGGTTATTTCTCGGATCAGAAACATGGAGTCCTTGCTCTGTAAGAACGAAGATAGCCATCAAAGCGGTTCAAAACAGAATTCGGAGAAAACCTATTCGGAAGTAGAAAATTGTGGCCAAGGAGATATTTCTCTTCGATCCATGTCCCGTCCCTAATATGACCTCAACATCGGCGAGAATAACTGGGCAAAGACTCGTGAAAAAATCACAGGGGTTGGTTGTTTCTCGGACCAAGAGCAGGAGGAAAATGCAGAAAACAGTGAGTGTGGAGAGTCCTGGAGCAATTCCAATCGATTCAGCTTCCAACATTTGGTGGCAAATGATACCCCACACGTCTATATCGACAATCTCGAATATTCATTTTTCGAAAAACGTATTTTATTTATTTATTTATTTATTTATTACACGTGAACGGGACAAGCCCAATTACAGAAAATAGAAAAAAAATGCATTCGTACGCAGGCCATGAGTCAGAGACTTTAATAAGATAAAGGTTTAACACAGTAAAGGCACCAAAGACAGTCAGGGGAGTGAGAAGACTTCAGTGAGACAGGACCGAAGAGAGCGAAGGGAGATCGAGTGCAGGTCGATGTCATGCTCGGCCGACAGCAGGTTAGCCATTCTGGGAGGTCGGCAGAGAGGACGAGAACGCATGTAGTTGGTAGGCGAGAATGGCACAGCAAAGAGATCGCAGGAGCGCAGGCCAAACTGGGCTAGTAAAGAGCGCATCAATGCGCCCAGAGAAGATGCCGTGCGGGCAGAGGGGCTGAGCAGGTGAAACTGCTGGCCCAGGGCATTGTAGTCCACGTCCTCCCGACAAACCTCAAGCTTGAAGGTCAGGTAACGTAGGAACGCACGGTACACCCTGTTGAGCTGATCCACATGGCACTCGTATGAGGGACTCCAGACGACGGAAGCATACTACAGGTGAGGCTGGACAGTATAGCCCGATAGAGGGCATGTGGTATTGGTGAACTCCCTGGTGTTTCCCTTTATAAACCCAAACAAAATTTTGATCCCTACTCCACTCACATTTGGTCCGATCGGGCTGAAAAGTTTCGAGGAGCCGGAAACGGGTCCCTGACGTTAATTTAAGATGTTTGGAAAATTTGTTACTACCTAAGTCGGCCAGGACGACGGACCTTAGCTTTTTGGTTGGTTATTCCTTGAATAATCAACCTATGTTTTCATGCAAAAGGTCAACCTCTCTGATTCGGCTCAAAATTTTTTGCTGGACGTTTCATGGTGTCTAGATCAAAAAGGTCAATGTCCGTCCGCCGTCCGCGCCGTTTTTGGTGGTAGAAAATTTTCTAAAAATCTGACATTTGGGTCAGGGGCCTGTTTCCGGCCTAGGACGGTCCCTCCTCGAAACTTTTCAGCCCGATCGGACCAAATTTGGGCGGGGTGGGGGTCAGAATGTGTTTTTTGAAAAATGGATTTCGAGTTTTTGAGCGATCTAGGCGAGTGGGGTATCATTTTCCACTAAATTCTGGATGCTGAATCGAATGAAATGGGTCTCAGAACGATTGGCACCCACTGGAAGAAGTTATTGGTCAATTTATCGTTCAATTTATGAGAAAAAAAACTAAACCAGAAAACAAAAAAATTCCCTCCCGGGGTGGGGCTCGAACCAACAACCTTTCTGATTCTGCTGAAGGCGCTAGCCATTTGTGCCATCTAGGCTAGAATGAATGGCGTGTGGGGTATTATTTTCCACTAAATCTTGGACGCTAAATCCAATAAAGTGGGTCCCAGGACGATTGGCACCCACTGGAAGAAGTTATGGGTCAAATTGGGTGTATATTACCCATTTTGAATATGTTTTTTTTTTTTTTAGATTTCCAGTACCTAGGCGTGTGGGGTATCATTTTCCACTAAATCTTTGACGCTGAATCCAATGAAGTGGGCCCCAGAACGATTGGCACCCACTGGAAGAAGTTATGGGTCAAATTGGGTATATATTACCCATTTTGAATCTGTGTTTTCAAGATTTCTGGTACCTGGGCGTGTAGGGTATCATTTTCTACTAAATTTTGGATCCTGAATTGATTGGAATGGGTCCGGGACCCGCCGCATCCACTGTTTCCCCCATTTTTCCCATGATGAGGAAATGAGTCTCCATGCGCCTGGTCCGAGGAATAACCACATTTGAATTTGCAGCGTTTTTTGCATGAAAACATATACGGTTGTTCCTTGAATAATCAACCAAAATGTCGTTTTGGTCATCGATACCAAGCTGGCAACAAAGGACGATAGGTTTAAAACAATTAACACGAAAGCGAACTCAGTTTTATTAGCTGCAGATAAGGTAATCTTGAGCGTGTTGAGTACGCAGGGAGAGCCCGTGGCGATGCAGGCCGTCGAGCCGTCCCGCGCTGCGTCCCCCTTCTGCGTCGACGCGCCCCCCACCTCCGAGCTTCCCATTATTCCGTCCGAGTGCCCACACTCCCCGCTCATGACGATCGCACACCTTCCTCTCAATTCTTATTTTAGTCGTTCACTCCCAGCGCCAGTCCTTGGTCGAGCCACCCCTGCGTCACATAGCACCTAACGTCACCTCGTTCAAATTCAAGGATCGTTGGTGTTTTGCCTGACGCAAAATTCAAATTCGATCGATTTTTCAATACAATCGGTGTTTTTTTCTCTCGTACGAAAATCGTGCCGTTACGCAGTTCTGTTACATTTTTTTCCGAAAAAAAAAAAAAATTGTGGTGAAAAGCTGTGGACGTCGCCTCCAGGCTGAACTTCATGCGTACTGCGAGATTCAACTCGATTTTCCTCTAGTCACCGAGTGTACTGAAATCTTCTCGATCATCGTCACAAACTACCCCCTGCTCTCCGTGGACAATATAGGTAGGCAAAAAATACTTCCTTTCTAACGAAACCTTCACAAATCAACATGATAGTCGTTGATAATCAATCGAAATTGTCACTCGAAGGAAAATCCAAACATATCCTTCTAAGTATCAAAACAATACGATGTATTCCTCAACGAAGACATGTAGTATAATGTAGTATAAATAGCTTTTCCATGTCAAATTGAGAGATTGTTTACTATCGACTGTATTATCTTCCAAAGCTCGAAGCAATAATTCCGTAGTTACATCATCTTGTGGTACTCCGATTTAAGAGGGAGCCACTGCTGTTTACCGTGAATTCGCCAAAAGATGAGTACGTTTCATCGTGAACGGGGAGACCAAACCAAGGTATTAGGATAGCCTTCAAAGGATTCCTAATCATCAGGAATTTTCCCATGTAAAAGACAACAACAACGCTGCAATTATTTCACAGTGGTTCATTATTCTAGGTGTCTCGCTCTGTAGGGAATAGTATTTTTATGGGTCTAAGGAGTAAGTACCTACATATTTAGGAATTAACACGCAAACCGATTTCCATAATACCTATTTCAATCCATACCATCGTCCGTAGCGTTTGGCCAGAAAACCATCTATTGCATTTAGTGAAATTTAGTGGAAAATGATCCCCATGATAGGTTATCCAAGTCAACTTGACAACATCGCCGACAAATTCGCTCATTATCTAAGATTTGATAATTTTTCAACTTAATATCATCGATAAATCGTCAATTTAGTTTGAAAAATGTCGTGTTTTAGGTTCAACTCGTATTTTTCAAAAGTCCCAAAAATCAAGTTTCAAAAAACACTTTTCTATCTGCATTTACCATTGCCGAATTTTCGCAGATTGAGCTTGAAAGTTTTGAGGGCCAACTAGAGCCGGAAAGAAGTCCAAAATTTCGAGGTTTTAGAAAATTTTCAACTACCGAAAAATGATAAGTACATGAAACATGGCGTAAAAACTTGGGCTGATTATTCAAAAAATACGAGTTGAACCTGAAGCACGACATTTTTCAAACTAAATTGACGATTTATCAATGATATCAAACTAAAAAATTATCAAATCACATAATGATATTACATAATGAGCGAATTGGTCGGCGATGTTGTCAATTTGACTTGGAAAACCTATCATTGGTTATACCTAAGTAGGTATTTATAATATGCTCAATACTGTCAATTTACTCATGAAAACTTTTTCTTTGTTGTTGTGAAACATTCTTCGATTTGAAAACTCTCAATTTGGATTGAATTATTCTGAATCGATTAAAACAATTATTTATACTTTTGAGGAAGATGTCAAACAAGTTGTGTGAATGGGCTCACATGTGGCATTATACGCTCTCTCAGAATGACGAATTACGTTTACAGCAGGTTTTAGACGCGATAATTCCATGTTTTTACGGCAAGTTCACGATAAAGAGAAGGAACAGCAAGTTTGAGTCATTTTCACCTAATCAGCGCAGTCATAAAATAAAAAACTGGTGCTATTGTTATCTTGTTCATGATAAATTCTTATCTATAACTGTTCCGGTTACAAGAGTTATGAATGTCGAAATAAATAGCGCCAAATTTCCTTACGCCGTATGCTGTCCACGCCGATTTTGATTGTAGAAAATTTTCTGAAAATCTGTCATTTCGGTCTAGCTTCAGCAATCTAGGCATGTGGGGTGTCATTTTCTAGTAAATTGTGCTGAATCCAATGAGACGGGCCCCGGAAGAGGTTATTGGTCAAAGTGGGTACCGACTCACCAGAAAAAGTGGCTTTTTTGAGATTTCCGGTACTGTGGGGTATCATTTTCCGCTAAATTTTGGACGTTGAATCAATTAAAATGAGTCTCCATGCACCAGGTCCGAGGAATAACCAACCCCTGTGAAGGGATTTTCAGCGTTTATTTTCCTAATTTGAGCCGTTAGTTGTGAATGTCATGAGTAACCTTGACTTGACGACGTTGTGTCTCTTCTTGGTTAGTTAGTCATACAGAAGACCGGCTCCTGAGTCACACGTAACTCCTGGATTTCCAGTGAGTTCAGTTTGAGGCCACTTTCCGATGACATCTTGATCGGGACCGGACGAGTCACAAGAATTGCGTAATTTTACCGAAATAGTGGGCAACACTGAGGCATTGGTACCACAAAGGCTGAGAAATCTATTACTGGAGTACCAGGTATAGATCAACTGATTAGTTGACCTGCGTTACTTCAATTTTGGTTGGTTATTCCTTGAATAATCAACCTATGTTTTCATGATAATGGTCAACCTCTCCGATTCGGCTCAAATTTTTTTTCTGGACGTTTCATGATGTCCTGATCAAAAAAGGTCAATGTCCGTCCGCCGTCCGCCGTACGCCGTCCGCCGTCCGCCGTACGCCGTCCATTGTCCACGCCGTTTTTGGTAGTAGAAAATGTTATAAAAATCTGAAATTTGGGTCAGGGGTCTGTTCCCAGCCGAGATGGGTGCTCGAAACTTTTCAGCCCGATCGGACCAAATTTGGAGGGGGTAGGGGTTTTTGAAAAATGGATTTTCGAGATTTTGGGTGATTTAGGCGAGTGGGGTGTCATTTTCCACTAAATTTTGGACGCTGAATCCAATAAAATGGTTCCCAGAACAATTGGCACCCACTGGAAGAAGTAATGGGTCAAATTGGGTATTTATTACCCAATTTGATAATGTATTTTTGGGATTTCTGCTACCTAGGCGTGTGGAGTATCATTTTCCACTAAATTTTGGACGCTGAATTCCATGATGTGTGTCCCAGAACGATTGGCACCCACCGGAAGAAGTTATGGGTCAAAATGGGTATGTATCCACCCATTTTGTATGTGTCAGGATTTCTGGTGCCTAGGCGTGTGGGGTATCATATTCCACTAAATTTTGGACCCTGAATCGATTGGAATGGGTCTGGGACCCGCCACACCCACTGTTTCCCCCATTCGAGGAATAACCAACCCGTGTGTAAGAATTTGCAGATTTTTTTAAATTAGATGCAACAATCACCCGGTATGAAATACTATACATTGTAAAATTACCTAGTATCGATTAAAATTCTTTTAAATTTATTTTCAGTTTCACCACGAAAAACGTGTGGGTACGAGAATGATATTCACACCCAAAACCTGCCCTTGCTCTCCTAATTGAATGGATTCTCAAAAGTAGGCAGATTTGAAGAAGTATCAAGATTCCTCAACTAAATGACGATGAACAAAAGAACAAAAGCTAAGGGAGGACTTGATGTAATTTTATTAAGAGTAATAACGATGCCTCAAAAAACCATTATTCGATCCGAAAATTGATTCTATTCTACATCAAATTGCCTCCAATTTCCAATATCGTTTAACAACAATTATATCGAATGTTACTCATTTTCTGTGACAATCGTTAGTTCAGGATCATCGAAAATGACAGGGTGAAAATTATGGCAAAAATACAACACAACCAATAAACAAAATTATCATTGGATAAATATCATTGGAAAACTATGGGCGATATTACCTATATTCAGTTCCAAGTCACTAAGTAGAGGAGCTGTATAAATATTTTGGTTTCTGAGTTGTACAAAACACCCATTTTTCATTGCGGAGACATCAATGGAATAAAATGTTGACAAATAATTCGTTTGTAGATGGATTGTTCCTACGGACGCGGAAATGGGTTTTATCGACCATTATTATCAAGATAAGCAAGGTGATGTGGAAAATGTCATCTTTGATAGCATATTTCATTACCTTTATTACCAAATTGCCTCCTAACATACGTCATTTTCCTGGATACGTTCTTTTTGTCATCAGTATTCTCTTTTCGCATTGTTTTATCACCGGTCATGGGCAATTTGGGGTAATATAACGTGTATTTTATCACTTGAGATGTGATTTGAATCAATATTGGTGTCCCGTGTATAGCGTTACTCTTAGACTGTTCTATGATATGGAAACATAAGTTTTAGTTGTCGAAAATCGTTGGGATCCTCCATTCAGTAATTCTATTTGAGCCAGAATAAATACAAACTAAATTCCAGGACCTGAATCATTGGATTCGAAAATTTAGTGGAAAATGACGCCTAGGTACCAGAAATCTCGAAACATTTCAAAATGCATTGAAATGTTTTTCGAAAAATGAATTTTAATGATTTTTGGCAATCTAGGGGTGTGGGGTATCATTTCCTACTAAATCCTGGACCCTTGATCGATTGAAATGGGTCCGGGACCCGCCACACTCACTGTTTCCCCCATTTTTCCCATGTTTGAATACGTATTTTCGAGATTTCTGCTACCTAGGCGTGTAGGGTATGATTTTCCACTAATTTTTTGACGCTGAATCCAATGAGAAGGGTCCCGGAAAAATTGGTGCCCTCTGGATGAGGCTATGGGTCAAAATGGGTACCTATCTACCCATTTTGTATGCGTTGGGATTTCTGTAACCTAGGCGTGTGGGGTATCATTTTCCACTAAATTTTGGACCCTGAATCGATTGGAATGGGTCCGGGACCCGCCACACCCACTGTTTCCCCCATTTTCCCCATGTTGAAGAAATTAATCTCCATGCGACTGATCCGAGGAATAACCAGTTTGTAAGAATTTGCAGCGTTTTAAATGTTTGTGAAGGGCAACGGACATCTGTTTCTTCATTATCAGATAATTATTTTGTTAAATGCCATCAAGGCATGGTCTCTCCATCTTTAGTTTCTCCTCCATGACAGAATCCGTGCTTTCACTCGAGCCATGCGTTGTTGAAATGAGCGCGACACTCGATCGTCCGGAATAGGGAACGCTCTTGAACCCGAAGAAGGTAACTAAACCAAGAGGTCGCATTGTTGCTTCGTAAGTAGAGCGATTCTCACTGGGTGATGTTGTGTTACTCACGTGATGATGCTAGGCCCATTGTATTAGGGATTCGAAACTGGTAGTGCGGAGGCGGGGACTTCTGGGCCTAAAGTAGAGATCAGCCGGGAAACAGCTTTGATGTGAATTCAGCTTGGAAGTTCATCGGTTTTGGCTTCTCATAACGAGAATCGCCTTTCTGACATCTTGATTCGAAGTGTACCCTCCTTGTGCTTACGAGGCTCAATTGAAACACAGTTTGAGAAATACATTTAGATCAAAGCTTGAGATCGAAAAAGATCAAGAGCTTTATTCCCTCATGGTTTATGTATTTGTCGTTCCGTCACGTCAAGACTTAACTACCCCACGATGATAGGTCATGCCGTAATTTTCCCGAGTTTATCTTTTTGAAACGAAATTCGGAGCGAGGCCGCCAAAACATATTTGAACGAGACCGAAGAAAAGTATCTTAGAAAACCCCAAGACAAGGTGCACCTTTAGGAACATAGAGCGTCGAGGAGAACTTCCTACACACTACATATCCCACGCTCGTCACATTGCCAGGGACGAAGTGCATTCCGGGGGATTTCGCAATAAGTTCGCAATAAGATAGAAATCGTAGTTTAAACTCTTTTACCGCCCAGCCCACAGGAGACAAAAAAAAATTGTTCGTTTTCGAAAACACTTCATTCTTCAAAAATGTCTGATATTTCGGTGTCCTTGTGTGTTATAACGAGGATTAAGCTCAAATAATTCAAAATATTATTGTCATTATTATTGGCCCGCAGCCTGATGAGATTCACTGACAAGAGATACAGTCTGACAGTCTTTTCCATGCTTTTATCAGCAACCTGCGTCTTTATACGCCGTCGACGACATCTAGGAAGCAGCTAATAAATATAATGGTGCCTTTGAATTGAGTTTTCTTTCTATGGTTTTTGTTTACCGTTGGCAAATTTAAATGATTGTTTATTCGTGTTTTCCGATGCTATAAATGATACCCCGCACATCTAGATTGCCAAGAATCTCAAAAATCCATTTTTCGAAATACACCATTATAATACAAAATGCGCCCAACGTTTTTCGTTTTATAAGAATTGGAAATCGTTATAAAGTCTGTTACCAATTTATTCAGAAATTCAGCCAGGCTCATAGGAAAATTATTTTCTACTTTTTAGTGCATATGAAAAACGTTGTTTTTATAAAAGTTTTTGACATTTTCATGTCTTGACCCTGGCACATAAACTCGAAAAGCGTTACTTTTATGACCGTTACGTAAAACCGTTACGAAAAAGCGTCACTTAGCGACGGCTCAATAGTCTCGCTAAACGGTTTGGTTCATACTGTATAGTGTTTTTTTTACACAGTGCTTTGCATGATATTTTTTGATAATTCGAGAGCTATCCAACGAGTGGTGAACGAATTTTGTGGGATAAGAAATGACAAAGTACCATTTCCCTAGCAACGTCTCGGTTGTAAGTGAAATTTATCTCACTTTTTCATGTCACAAAAAAAAAAAAAAGGTAGTTGTAATGTCACTTTACAACTTCCTAGCCTTGTGTCACATTAGATTATATGTAGCGCAGCTATCGGTATTCGGTTTTTTTTACGAACTACATTCGATCCGACGCCGACATTTCCATGTCGACTGAATGCAAGATACGGGACGCGAGCAACGAGCGAAGCGAGTTGCGAGTTTGTTTAAAACATGAAAATGTCCTACTGAGTTGCGGACTTGTACGCAAGCTGATGTTTAGGTTACTGATGCAACAAATAAAGAACAATTTATACATTTTATTCATGTACTATTTTGAAATATATTTGGCGATGTAATGGGCGATCGCTTCATTTGATCCACATGGCTGTATATCAGTATTTCCATTCCAGAGTTCTAAAATCGCCAAATTGTAGTTGTTCACCCATTTTTCTCGAGTGATACGCTTCAAAGTACAAAATCTTCCTCCATTTCTTATGAATTCATCGGAACTTGGTGACACAATGCGAGTGTTCTGACATGCTTGGCGTGGAAAAGCAAATCGACATGTCTCAGAATTGTTTTTGTGGCAGGTGTGCGTGTGGTGATGAATTTGATTCTTCTTTGTAACCCGTCGTTTTCACGTAACGGGCTAGGGATCCAAAAATAGACCTAGGCGAATAATTAGTGGGAGATTAAAGACTTTCACTTACCGTCCGGAATGTCTGCAATGGTCGGTCATGGACGCCAAGTACACCTGAATTTACCAAGCTCTGAGGAATGGGGTTTCGTGATTGAAAAGACAAGGGTTCAATATTGACTTATAATAAACGCAATTGACAGAAATATAAAATACGGAATGTCTCGGCCGAGAAGGATATTGACTATTACGTAACCTAATTATTGAGTAGGCAAAAGTGAAGGGCTGAGGGCCAAATGAATTTACGGGGTAGCTGAAGGCTCAAAATGTTTGGTTTGAATAACGGTAAAAGTGGAAGTGATTTGTTAATGTCCTCCCCTAATTCCTTTCTCTTTTCCTAACGCACGACAGACAAAATACTAAATAATACGGCTACAATGTACACTCTATGATCAGCTTTCTGGTGACTAAACGTCAGGGCTTGGGCCAGATTTAGAGATTCGACTTTCGCGTTGCGAGGGTACGAGACAGAGTTATTTCGCCACTTACGTGTACCAACTTCTTAGGATGGAGACAACAGGGTGATGTTCTCTTCGCTGCTCGGCTTCGGTCAGGGGAACGCCGTCCAGGCCGGAGGAGGCGAGGCTCTTTCCGACGGAGGTCCGACGACTGGCGGTGCGTGGGGAACCTGGACTATTGGCCGTCGAATCGGGCGCGAACGAATCAACACTCGGGTCCGACAGGGGATTTTCAGTTCGTATAAGGGCCCACTGTTACGGGAGAGGAATTGGCTGATCTCCCAATTCCCGAATTCTCACCCTGAAGGAACCACGATACACTTGTTCCCTCAGGTCACGTTCACAACACCGGCTTCACAAGGGGTTGATTTGCTTCGCGTCGGTTGTTTCGCTTCGGTGTTTCGCTTCGAAACAGGTTGTTCCGCCCCGAAACAGGTTGTTCCGCTTCGGTGTTTTGCTTCGAAACAGGTTGTTCCGCCCCAAAACAGGTTGTTCCGCTTTGGTGTTTTGCTTTGAAACAGGTTGTTCTGCCCCAAAACAGGTTGTTCCGCCCCGAAACAGGTTGTTCCGCCCCGAAACAGGTTGTTCCGCTTCGGTGTTTCGCTTCACTTCACTTCGTTCCGCCTCGTCCTCACGAGATTATGGCGAACGGAGATCCCAACTTTCTTCCACTTGAGTTCGTACACGACTGACTGCCCAGCCTTTCCCCAGCCCACTCGTCAAGTCGCCTTCCCCTCCTCCTACTCCGATGTGTCCGATGAGGACACGCCTTTCGCCCCGCTGGTTCAGGCGCTTGGAGGGGAGAGGGCTCGATCCGTACCCCGCCGCCGAAGTTTCTTGACGGGGCGCTTGGACTCTGCCGCCCCGTTACATCTTCACTAGTTGATACAATACGCCTTGGATGGAGGATAGTTCTTGTTACTTTCCAAGTGCGTATTGCAACGATGGCAAACAATAAATTCATTTTTGGAGGCCAGTTCTGATGGCAAATACATTTTCGGTGTTGACAAACGATACCTCTTCACTTGGTGCGGATAGCACTTCTTCTGGCAAATCTCACAGCTCCGGTCGCAAAAAGTGTTGACAGTTGCAAAGAAGTCCTCGTTATTTGCTGCTCGCTCTGCATATGCCTCTCGTTGTCGTCGTAGTCTTTCTGCATGCTCTTCTGGTGTCTCGATCGCTCTGGACTCAGCTTGTCGAACTCCTTGATCCTCAAGGCGAGAGGAACGCTCCTCTTCCGTTTCATTTGCGCGAGATAGTGCTTTACCAATTTATTTCTGAATAAATTGGTCACATTATGGTAACAGACTTTATAACGATTTCCAATTCTTATAAAACGAAAAACGTTGGGCGCATTTTGTATTATAATATTGCATTGTCATCTGGTTCTGATCTATATGTAAAGTTTCAGAACTATAGATTGCCGATAAATGGTCGAAATTTGAGTTGAAAGATTTCGCGGACAAACAAGAAAGCCGGTTAAGAAAAACGTTATACTACCATTATACTACCTGTAATGCAGTGTAATGCAGTTGCATCTTGATCAAAACTAGAATGTATATTTAAATAAATACAATAAAGTTGACTTGTTAAAAAAAAAAAAACACCATTTTTGACCCTTACCCCACCCAAATTTGGTCCGATCGCTTCAAGGACGAGAAACGGGTCCCTGACCAAAATTTCAGATTTTTAGAAAATTGTCTACTACCAAAATCGGCGCGGACGGCGGACGGACATTTGCTAATTTTGATCTAGACACCTTGAATCGTCCAAAAAAATTGTGAGCCAAATCGGTGAGATTGACTTTTTGCATGAAAACAGGTTGATTATTCAAGGAATAACTGACCAAAAACGTCACACTAACGACTTGACGAGTTGGAAGCGTGAAATCCAAAAACAATCCATTAGGCGGTTTCGACGGCGTTTTCCACCGAAACTAACAATTTCAATAGCTCCTGCGAGAATGTTTGAACCATGAAAGTCCCCATCTCGCCAAATTCTGTTGTTAGGGTGAGTCAGAACAGCAAAATACTGTCAGGCACTAACCAACCCTTCTGCATGGCCATGAAACCTTGGGAAAGATGCGGCACATTTTCATAAAACGCTGCAAATCCTTACACATGGGTTGGTTATTCCTCGGACCAGGCGCATGGAGACTAATTTCTTCAACATGGGGAAAATGGGGGAAACGGTGGGTGTGGCGGGTCCTGGACCCATTCCAATCGATTGAGGGTCCAAAATTTAGTGGAAAATGATACCCCACACGTCTAGGTACCAGAAATCTCGAAAACACATATTCAAAATGGGTAATAGATACCCATTTTGACCCATAACCTCATCCAGAGGGCGCCAATCGTTCCAGGACCTGTCTCATTGGAATCAGCGTCCAAAATTTAGTGGAAAATGATACCCTACACTCCTAGATTGCAAAAAATCTCAAAAATCCATTTTTCGAAAATTCACATTTTGACCCAAATTTCAGATTTTTTGAATAATTTCTACTACCAAAGCCGGCGTACGGCGGACGGATATTGATCTTTATTGATCTTGACTCCATAAAACGTCCAGATAAAAATTTTGAGCCGAATCGGAGAGGTTGACTTTTTGCACGAAAACATAGGTTGATTATTCAAGGTATCACCAACCAAAAGTGATGAATTTTCTTGCTGGTTCACAAAACAATGTTAAAGTTGTTAGATATTGATGTGCCACAATTACTGTATAACTACCAACAGTTGGAAGATTATTTTTGTGTACACACATCATAATCTGGGACTCGGCGATAAAGCTCGAAACATTGTTCTTGTTAAGGCCGCAAGACAGTCTGATCAAACTCTCGTACCACGTTTGAAATGCAAGAAGAAACGAGAATGAGCACCTGGAGAGGAATTAACGTAGAACAGGCTTATCTCTCGGGGGTTCCACGAGGTGTCGGACTTCCTTGACCTTTTCCCGAGAAGTGTTCTCCCGTTTCAAAAACCGAACAAGAAGTGTGGTTTCCGATGTAAATGAAGGCTCTCAAAGGGGTAAAAGGGCTGTTGTAGACCTGCTGAGAATGTTCCTCCAAAACCAGAATTGATTTTTGGTTGGTTATTCCTTGAATAATCAACCTATGTTTTCATGCGAAAGGTCAACTTTCCCGATTCGGCTCAAATATTTTAACATGGAATCATGTTTTAGCGATGGATCCTCCTGCAAAAAGTGACATGAAAAAGTGAGATGAAAATATGAGATAAAACTCGGCGCTCCGCCCCCCTGCACCCCCCGGATGTTATTACTTTGAACCTGACGGCTAAAATGTAAAATACATGGAATCATGTTTTAGCTCCTCGCTCTCATTGTACAAATAAACCCCGCCGGTGCCCGGCATCGTTGCCCCGTGCGGTTCCCTAGCAACGACTCGGTTGTAAGTGAAATTCATCTCACTTTTCCGTGTCACTTTTTGCAGGAGGATCCATCGCAAAAACATGATTCTATGTATTTTACATTTTAGCCGTCAGGTTCAAAGTAATAACATCCGGAGGGTGCAGGGGGGCGGAGCCCCCCTTCGAGGCGTGAAGCGCCGAGTTTTCTGGACGTTTCATGATGTCTAGATTAAAACCCTGCAAACTATTATGCATCCAATAAGAGACCAACAAATTCTACGATTGGAGCCCCAATACTCGGGGAACAGTAGTCTCAAAATTTGACAACAACAGTTCTACAAAGGAATTTTGTGTACATTGAATTCCACTGTTCCAATTTATTGGCTCAACATAGGAGGAAAATGTGGATTTTTCAAACATAATTAATGTAATGAAATTGGCTTCCAACTACTCTCTGTAGAATATCGTGCTGCTCATGGGCACGATGGTATTGGATAGCCCCAACATTTTACAGTATACGTTTCATATTTAGATTGAAACACTGCCAATTCTTCCACGATGGTTATTGGTTGGTTATTCCTTGACTAATCAACCTTTTTCATGCAAAATGTCAACCTCTCCGATTATGGTTGTTTTTAGCCCAGAATTTTTTTCTGGACGTTTCAAGGTGTCTAGATCAACATTAGCGAATGTCCGTACGCCGTCCATTGTCCGCGCCGTTTTTGGTAGTAGAAAATTTTCTAAAAATCTGAAATCTGGGTCAGGGGTCTGTTCCCGGCCTAGGACGGTCCTAGAAATTTTTCAGCAAATTTGGGCGGGGTAGGGGTCAAAACGTGTTTTTTAAAAAATGGATTTTTTGAGATTTTGGGCGAACTATTCGAGTAGGGTATCATTTTCCACTAAATTTTGGACGCCGAATTCAATGATGTGGGTTTCAGAACGATTGGCATCACTGGAAGAAGTTATGGGTCAAAATGGGTACGTATCCCCCATTTTGTATGCGTCAGGATTTCTGGTGCCTAGGCGTGTGGGGTATCATTTTCCACTAAATTTTGGACGCTGAATTAATTGGAATAGGTCCGGGACCCGCCACACCCACTGTTTCCCCCATTCGTTTATAAACAGTAGGTAATATTATGAGGAAACTGTTCCGAAACTGTTCCGAAACTGCATATTTATATGACATACGACATAACATACGAATGATAGTGAGTAAGATTAGAGGAGTCCCAACAATGGGAACCTACCGTAAGGTTGATCATAATGTCATATCACCGCATGTGCAGGCGCTTATCGCAAAGCTCTAAGTGACTTTTCTGTTAATTTTTGGAAGATAATTTTTTTCTCTCACGTCTCAGCCCGAGCAGAAGGATAAACCTTCTAAATTAAATACTTATTTCCTATTTTACCAAGGTGAGAAAACCTTCGACAATCCAATAACTAAAATTAACTTCTTTTAATCAAAATTCGAATCTCTTTTTGCATCATTAGACTCATTATTTTGAAGAAGATTTCGTTTGAAGCAAAAATACTTTACGTATACTTTGCCATTGATCAAGTCTTGTCAAGTGTTTGTGAGACGTGGTGAGCAAGCAATACTACCTATCGTCGGCAGTAAAAGAGCATGAAAATTGATATACACAACAAAGGATATTGCTTCACAGTGTCGCCCACCCACACGAGAGAACGTTCATAAAATCCCGTTTAGGTTTCCCTTCTGAACCGTTTAGTGCGAGTGATTCATTCTCAGTTTTATGGCTGCGGCGTCGAATGATCTACAGCGTTTTAAATACAAATTGCGTCCAGGTGTGTTCAAAATGGCAGCCGAGGAGAAAAAGAAAACAGTTCATTTCAAGGGAGACCAGCATCACTTTCTTAATTGAATGAGGTTGAAATCAATTTATTGAGTATTAATAAGTATTTTTTTTAGTGGAGGCGGGCGATTAGAATCAATAAATAGGCGATAAAACTAATTATCTCCTGTCCCAGCCACTAGGCTGAAAATGTAGCGTGAAAGAAACATCAGCCTCAAGCCGATGGTTGTGTCTAAATAGAGAAACCGCGAGTGGCTCCTCGCAGGCCAATTAGCCCGAGGGTTCGTAAACAAGTTGGAAGCTCCTCAAACAGATTTTGCCGGGAGGATCGCAATAATCGCTCGGTTCGCAGGGTTATTCGGGACGGCTCGTCAAAATTGACGAGGGAATGTGACCATCGAGTAATGGGGATCGTTCATTTGGTGCACTCGACCGTTCTTATCTGACTGTTTTGTTTGAGATTGCTCTCTAGAAATAGCGCACAGATGGGTTTTATTCGGGGGGCCACATTTATCCTGTGACCGATGCGGTGAAGGCCTGCTGCATACTAGGAGTATCTAACCAGTCGCAACTGGTACAGTGATGCTATTTTTACGGTGATAGTAGTTGAAACAGGTTGAATAAACGCTGCAAATTCCTTCACAGGGGTTGGCTATTCCTCGGACAAGGAATAATCGACCAATCGATTCAGCATCCAAAGTTAGGGCAAGTGATACCTGGCACGCCTAGGTACCAGAAATCTCAAAAACTCACATTCAAATTAGTTATGTAAGCCCCCAGGCTTGCTGCCTCCAGAAGGCCAGAAGGGAGGGAGCATGCGCCAGGATGTGCGCGCAGCTCCTGCCCAGACGTCGCATTTTAGAGAGAGGCCCAGCGCTCACTCGTTGCTAAGGTGCCCAACCAGGCGGTTGTGCCCCTCCGACTGGGGGGCCCAAAATGTTGGAGTCATATATTCTTGTAATCCTGTCGTGCAAGTGCGACTCACTCAGTCCATCCTGGCTTTGTCCTGTGCTTGCTCTGAAGTGAACTCTGCTGAAGTCAACCGAAGCTGTAATATTGTGTTCCCCATGAGATAAAGGACTCAAGTTAATAAGCCTCGCTGTGTAACTGCGGGACAGCATGCCCCCTCCGCCGTTTTCGTCAGCCGGTATTGTTGCACTTGCTCATTAAATTGTATTTCATGTATATCATAATTTCATGTCACTTGTATTAATTGTATTTTACGCTCCACATGTTGTCTGATTTACTTTGTCAAATTACTTTGTCTTGTATCAATTCTAGCCCAGGTTGAGGCATATTCTCCTTTGCAACGAGTCCTTGTTTTCAATTATAATTCAGTTTGTATCAATGTATTTTATGCTCATCCTTGGTATCCCTAGTTGCTCAGTCGTAAGTCTTGGACTTACATCCCGTATCCTCTCGCTAGGTCCCTTCCAAATTCTCCGAAGAAACCCGAATTAAATCATAGTCACCCATTTTGACCCATGACCTCTTCCAGTGGGTGCCAATCGTTCCGGGGCCCGTCTCATTGGATTTACCGTCCAAAAGTTAGTGGAAAATGATTCCCCAAACAAATTTTGGGCCGAATCGGAGAGATTGACTTTTTGCATGAAAATTAAAAAAATGAAAAGGAATAACCAACCAAAACGACGCCCCATTCTAACCCAGCATGAGGCAGCACGACCGGTGTTTGCCAATTGGGCAGGGATTTCTCAAAAAATTGCCAACTGGACTGCTACCCTCCCAGTACCTTTACCTTACAATGTACACTAAGCCTCTGTCTTCAATCAAGTCTGTCGCCGTTCCTGTCACAAAAGTGACCAAGCGTGAAGAGTGAACGAAATTCCATAGTGAATTAAGTTTACAGTGAGTTTACATGGACGCGGTTTTTCCGTTGGTCCGTTGGGCGGCAAATGCGTTCGGCCATCTGATTGGCTCCACGGGTCTATCACAGCTGCCGCAGGTGAACTTTTGAAGCGGTCTGTATACATCAAATCATTTTGATATTTGCCGCAGTCACGCATGCGCAGTGGGTCTCGGAGCAGCTCTCCCAGCTGTTTCCGTCGTCACATGTTATATCATTTTTGTTATCTCCAATTTGCCACCAATCAGCTCCACGAACGCGCTTCCGCACCGCATCCATGTAAACACCCAAACTCAAAACGTATTTCCCCACCATTCTACCGCAGTTGCCGCTAACGGAGAAACCGCGTCCATGTGAACCCAGCTTCATTGGTGTTACTCAGGACACAACTAAAGAAGTACGGGCTCTCTCCAGCTGCGCCTCTAGACCAGTAGAAAGATAAGCCAGCAGAGGACGTCCATCTACCTCACCCTCCAAAACGAAATGAGCATTCTAGCTATAATGTCATCAGCGAACGGACATGTGCCACATGTTGTCACACTACTGACGACGTCACACTAGCAGCCTCCATGGTACCAGTGTTGACAATTTAAGAGAAACAGGCCATCATTGTGTAGGTTAGTTCGTCCACAATGGTCGTTTATTGAGCAAATGATTATGAAAGAATTGTTGTATCCTACTATTGAGCTTCTACCAAAATTATTTAGGGCCTAGGTTGTTGTCAGAACAGAACGAGTCTACGATCAAGATTTTCTCAGTAGTTAGATACGTCCTGGTTGTTGACGGTGGCCCAAGCTTGAAGATGGAAATATTTTAGCCGAAAGCTCAGTTTTAGGACGATCATCTCTGAACCGTCTCGCTCGCATTTGGCATCGGTTGTCGATAGTAAAAAGCGAGTTTCCGATCGACTTTCAGAATGATTTTAGAGAATCCAAAAATGTTCGGAATTCAGGCTGAAAATCCTATTATTTCTCACCTTATTTCTTCTGCTGCCGTCATTTTGGTTGGTCGTCAACCTATGTTTTCATGCAAAATGTCCATCTCTCCGATTCGGCTCCAAATTTTTTTCTGGACGTTTCATGGTGTCTAGATCAAGAAAGGTCAATTTCCGTCCGCCGTACGCCTACGCCGTCCATTGTCCGCACCGCTATTGGTAGTAGAAAATTTTCTAAAAATCAGAAATTTGGGTCAGGGGTCTGTTCCCGGCCTAGGACGGTCCTCCAAGCTTTTCAGCCCGATCGGACCAAATTTGGGCGGGGTAGGGGCCAAAATGTGTTTTTTGAAAATGGATTTTTCGAGATTTTGGGCGATTTAGGCGAGTTGGTTATCATTTTCCACTTAATTTTGGACGCTGAATCCAATGAAATGGGTCCCAGAACGATTGGCACCCACTGGAAGAAGTTATGGGTCAAATTGGGTATATATTACCCATTTTGAATATGTGTTTTCGGGATTTCTGGTACCTAGGCGTGTGGGGTATCATTTTCCACTAAATTTTGGACCCTGAATCGATTGGAATGGGTCTGGGACCCGCCACACCCACTGTTTCCCCCATTCGAGGAATAACCAACCCGCGTGCAAGAATTAGCAGGGTTTTTTCAATGGTCCGCAAACACGTTAGAACCGGTGGTCTTGCACATGGCCGTGACTTCGTTAAATTTGTGTCGCTCTACAAGCGTTACACACTTGAATTCAGCGCCTCGAGTACAATGAAAATCGGCGCTAGATAAATATTTACAAGGTTCGGTAGAGGTGAGCTTCGAGTTCGTGATTGCCCGAGAGGTGTTGCTGGGTATCCCGTGACTTCTAAACTGAATAGGGCTCCTTGGATCCTCCGGGCAGACTGGGTTGTATTTATTCCGCGAGTTCAACGGTCTCTTATTGTAAGACCCTTCCAGAGGTCGTGATGGGGTTAGATGATAAAACGACATCTTTAGTAGGGAGTTCGGCCACTTATCTCAACCGAAGGGTTTTCCTCTTCCGTTACTGGTTATACCGTTTTTGGTTCGGCGAGTTCACGATAAGATACAATTTTTTCGTTGCTTTAGACGCATTCAAGACACCCTCAGGGGGTTTCAAGATCATTTACCGAACCAATGAATTTGTAGGAGATCTCGTTCGAACGTCCAAATCTCGCTTGTCGCTTGTGATTTCTTTGTCACCGTTTGGAAAATACGAAAGAATCAGAATCTCGTACACGTGAGCCCCTCAGAGTTGACTAAGGAGAGCCACCTGCTGAAGAAAGTTGACACAACTCGTGATGTTTTATTTACAAGACAAACACAGCCGTCGGGCGAACCCTTTCAAGACTTCAAAATTGGTTAAGACTAAATAGAGAACCAGCATGGCTTCAGGTTGTCTTCTCACTTGTATAAGCTCACACCGTCGCAGCATCGTTTAAGGTGAAGATGGAAAGAACATTATTTGGAGATTTTTCTGAAAAAATTTTGAGGTTAAAAAAACTTGGGCCCTAATGACGCGGTTATGACGCGTTGTCCGCAAGGAAAAAAAAAAAAAATATATATATCTGAACCGTACTGTTTGAACAGTGTGGTGCTTTTTACTTATTTTTTGAATAAATGTGTACAGACCATCATCTCGATATAGTTTTATCCACTTCTGCAGCTCTGAACTTACTCGGCTGATAATCCGATATCTTGACGTAGGTATGTAATTTTTCCTCCTTTTATCTTCATCACTCTGATTTAATTTTTGAATACTTGGATGTGTAATTGAAACCAAAGCTGCAGATGTCAAATGAATTTCCTGTGACTTTTACGTATTACGTATTTATTGATTGTATATGCGTACCTTACTGGGTTTTCACATTGGCTGCTTTGAGTGGCGTTCAACCAAATCTGAATTTATCCAAAACTACACAACTCTGGTCAAAATCCATCACGCAGTTTTCGGTATCAAACGAAACATCAATTTAGAGTGTGTCTTTGTCCGTTTGTCAGCGCTACAAAGTCTTCCACATTGGTTGATTATTCCTCGAAACAGGATAATGAAAACGCTGTAACTTCTTCCACAGGGGTTGGTGGGTTATTCCTCGAACCAGGCGTATGGAGACTAATTTAAACCTTGGACTAGGTGCATGGAGATTCATTTCTTCGACTTGGGGAAAATGGGGGAAACAGTGGGTGTGGTGGGTCCCGGACCCATTCCAATCGATTCAGGGTCCAAAATTCAGTGGAAATAATACCCCACACGCCTGGGTACCAGTAATCTCGAAAACAGACATTCGAAATGGGTACCAATTTTCACTCACCCCATCCAGAGGGCAGCAATCGTTTCGGGATTAATTTAATTGGATTCAGCGTCCAGAATTTAGTGGAAAATGATACCCCACACACCTAGATTGCAAAAAATCTCAAAAACCCATTTTTTGAAATACACCCCACCAAAATTTGGTCCGATCGGGTTGAAATGTTTTAAGGGCGAAAACCCTGACCAGATTTTTAGAAAAAATTCTACTACCAGGTGGGTGGCGGACGGACATTTGCTAACCTTGAAATGTCTAGAAAAACGCTCCGCCCCCCTGCATCCCCCGGATGTTATTACTTTGAACCTGACGGCAAAAATGTAAAATACATGGAATCATGTTTTAGCTCCTTGCTCTCATTGTACAAATAAACCCCGCCGGTGCCCGGCACCGTTGCCCGTGCGGTTCCCTAGCAACGACTCGGTTGTAAGTGAAATTCATCTCACTTCTTCATGTCACTTTTTGCAGGAGGATCCATCGCTAAAACATGATTTCATGTTAAAAACTGTGGGCCAAAAACATCCAAAATCGGAGAGGTTGACTTTTTGCATGAAAATGGTTGATTATTCAAGGAATAAACAACCAATAACCATTGTGGAAGAATTGGCGGCGTTTCAATCTAAATACTATACTGTAAAATGTTGGGGCTATCCAATACCATCTGATGCCCATGAGCAGCACAATATTCTACAGAGAATTGGAAGCCAATTTCATTACCAGTTAAAAATATTATCATAAACAACAAACAACTAACGAAAGAGTGACGTCACGATATTTGTGAAATCCGCCACAATTTCCTCTTATGTTGAGCCAATAAATTGGAACAGGGGAATTCAATTTCCACAAAATTCCTTTATAGAACTGTTGTTGCCCAATTGTGAGACTATTGTTTCCCGAGTATTGGGGGCTCCAATCGTAGAATTTGTTGGACTCTTATTGGATGCCATCATTAGATGAAGTGAAGGCATCCCAATACTCGAAACAGGGTCCCGCATCCCAAGACGGTGTGAAAGTCATCTCCTTTCGACTGTCCATGACCGAGGTTATACGGCTCTCAAGTCGAATTAAGCTCACTTCTTCAATGATAACGTCCTTCCGCGGATCGTGACTAATGATACGAACACTGGCGCACGAGCTGGGAAACAATGTCGTTGGCAACGGTCGAGAATGCCGTCGCTCCGCTCAAGGGCGTTTAGAATCTCGAGGCTTTTTTCCCTTCCCCTTGAACTTCTGCGTCTAGAAGGGAAATATGTACCAGGCCATCTTGTGCCAATGGCAGGTTCGTAATTGGTTAGGGACAATGAACCGCTGGTAGCAGATAGAAGTGGATCACACGGGCAAACGCACTCTTTGAGCATGAAACACTTGAAAGATCTGAAGAAACACGAATTTATCATAAGGAAATAAATGCGCCAAATTTTAAAACGCTGCAAAATCTTACACACGAGTTGGTTATTCCTCGGACCATGCGAATGGAGCCTCATTTCTTCACCATGGGGAATATGGGGATAACTGTGATTGTGGCGGGTCCGGGACCCTTTCCAATCGTTTCAGGGTCCATAATTTAGTGGAAAATGATACCACACGCCTAGGTACCAGAAATCTCGAAAACAAATTCGAAATGGCTAGATATGTACCCACTTTGACCCATAGCCTCATCCAGAGGGCACCAATCGTTCCAGGACCCGTCTCATTGGATTCAACGTCCAAAAGTTAGTGGTAAATCATATCCTACACGCCAAGGTACCAGAAATCTCGAAAATGCACAAATGCACTCTCGAAATGGGTAGATAGACACCCATTTTGACCCATAACCTCATCCAGAGGGCGCCAATCGTTCAATGACCTATTTCATTGGATTCAGCGTCAATAATTTAGTGAAAAATGATACCCCACACGCCTTGATTGCCAAAAATCTCAAAAATTCATTTTTCAAGAAACATACATTTTCCCCGAGGACCAACTAAAGCAGGAAACGGGACCCAGACCGACATATCAGATTTTTAGAAAATTGTCTACTACCTAAAGCGCCCAGAAAAAATTTTTGGGACCGAATTGGAGAGATTAACTTTTTGCATGAAAACATAGGTTGATTACTCATGGAGTAAATAAAATTGGTATTAACAATGTTTTCAACTTTGATGTTTAGAATTTATTTACCAATATTGGTCCAGATAAATCCGTAATTGGCAATAATTGACATAATACTAAATTATGCAAGAAGTCAGGTGGTATATCAAAGGTAAATTTTCTGTGAAATTTATACTTAACTCAGTATCAGATGCGGCTTTAAACAAAAAATATTGGTGTTGAATGATGACTGAATGTATTGAAATTCGTTGAACTTACCTATTAATGATTGCCCTCAGTTTTCATTCGAAGTAATAATAATCAAACGTGCCGGGTCGATAAATTTGCATATGTGATGTGATCGTCTCAAATTTTGTGTCGTTACGCAAATATTAGAATGACACAAAGCCCAAAAACATATCCGTGTTAATTTGGCCCCATTAGATCCCACTTTTAGGGATGACCTTGCCGAATATTGCGTCGATTCACAGCCATTTCATAGCAGGATTGGCTGATGATGAAAAGCTGCCAAAATTATCATTTAATGAACACGATTGAGATGATAAATTTCTCAGTGAAAGGCAATTCAGACGAGTGAGGATAAAATCAATATAAATGCCCAACTACGAGATCAACTGTACTATTTAAACGATCAGATCGTGAAGTATCGAGGGACCTCCATTGAGGAAAATCTCGATAAAAAATCTATGTAGTATTTTTACTATTATTAATAGTCAGGGGTGAGCCAGTCCGTGGAAGATTGCCGACTGTTCATTCCTTGTTGGCTCATGTTCAACGGAGTACGGTAGCTTCTGACGGCATTCTTTTCATTTTAAAATGTTGGTGGCAGGCAAATTGAAGTTCGCCACTTTACCGCCAGATTATCGAGGACGACGTGTTTTGTTCAAAATCTTAGGGTGCTAAGATTTAATCGATTTCAACTTGCGGTTTAGTTTTCTCATTGGAGTTACGTTGACGGGCATTTCTTTGGATAATGGTCCATTTAGCCTTTTTCATCCACACTCATGACACCGTACGATCGTTCAGTTTGGCAATTTTCTTGTTCCCTCTATTTGCCTAATTCTCCCTGACAGGCGGTTGGCAGCCTACACCCGAGATTGGCAGTTCGCTTAACCTAGTGACATTTGAACGCTCCTGCGGATAACGAAATAGTACCTAACTTGGGGGTTGGTGAGGCCCTATCTTGACTCTCTTTCTTGAGAGAGAAAAATCAGAAATCAGCAACACAGTGCATGGACTAAGCCATGATCTGAATAACATTGCCAAGTGGTGTACCGAACATAAAATGACCATCAATGTTGGTAAAACTAAGGCCATGATTCTGGGGTATCCTAAATTGCTGCAGAAGATCCAACAGAACATGTGCTGGGACAACCAAACCAGCGACGTGTAATGTGGCGTTCAAAGCCATCTATCAGCTAAGAAGAATTGCTGCCGACTTCCCACAGCACGTTCGCCTGCAACTTGTACAAACCCTGGTCCTACCATTGTTCGACTGCGCTGCGGCTGCCCTCTGTGACCTAAAAAGCGAGGAACTGGATAGATTGCAGAGGGCAGAAAACGCTGCGCTGCGCTTCGCGCTTCGGCTGCCCTTGGATGAGCACGTAACCCCCCATTATCGACACCTAGGCTGGCTGAAGATCAGAGAAAGGAAGAAACTCCAAGTCGCTACGCTCCTCTTCAAAGTTTTGAAGCTCCGGCTGTAAGCCTCTCTCGAATTAAAATGTGTTTGAATTTACTGTGATTTAATTCGGGTTTCTTCGGAGAATTTGGAAGCGACCTAGCGAGAGGATACAGGATGTAAGTCCAAGACTTACGACTGAGCAACTAGGGATACCAAGGATGAACATAAAATACATTGAAACAAAATGAATTATAATTAAAAACAAGGACTCGTTGCAATGGGAAATATGCCTCAACCTGGGCTACAATTGATAGAAGACAAAGTAATTTGACAAAGTAAAATAGACAACATGTGGAGCATAAAATACAATTAATACGAGTGACATGAAATTATGATGTACATGAAATACAATTTAATGAACAAGTGCAACGATACCGGCTGACGAAAACGGCCGAAGGAAAAACAGGAGGGGGCTCGCTGTCCCGCAGGTACACAGCAAGGCTTATTAACTTGAGTCCTTTATCCCATGGGGAACACAATATTACAGCTTCGGTCGACTTCAGCACGGTAGAAGAGTTCACATCAGAGCGAGCATAGGATGAAGCCAGGATGGACTGAGTGAGAAATCTCTTGCACGACAGGGTTACAAAAATATATACTCCAACATGTTGGGCGCCTCGGCCCTGAGGGGCGCCTCGACGACGACCGCCTAGTTGGATGCCTTTGGAACAAGTGAGTGCTGGGCCTCTCTAAATGTGACGTCCAGGCAGGAGCTGCGCGCGCATTTGGCGCATGCTCTCTCCCTTCTGGCCTTCTGGAGGCAGCAAGCCTGGGGGCTTACACGGCAGCCTTGCTACATTTATCAGTGCTTCCAGTTCCTAACATCAAGAGACACGAGGAACAAAGACTAAGGTCCTACGTATTCCCACCCACCAAACAGAGTTGTTGAGAGGAGAGTTTTGTGTTCGAGGTGCAAAGATGTTCAATTTGGAGTCAAAAAGTGTCAACTTTTAAAAATAAATTCAAGCAAATGCTAATAGAAGAATATTAGTGCATCTAACAATGTATGGTGGAACCTCCCAGAAATATGTTTATTTTTTATTGAACCAGAAGTATTTTTTATAATTAGACCTTTATCTAAAAAATCTGCAAATTCTTACACACGGGTTGGTTATTCCTCGAATGGGGGAAACAGTGGGTGTGGCGGGTCTCAGACCCATTCCAATCGATTCAGCGTCCAAAATTTAGTGGAAAATGATACCCCACACGCCTAGGTAGCAGAAATCCCGAAAACACATATTCAAGATGGGTGTATCTATGGGGCACTACGACACTAATTTACTAATATAACATTGAGAAAACGTAGGTAATTTAGAAGGCTATAATAATTGTATTAAATTGAATTGAATGGTACGAATAAAAAGCTCGGACAGTAAAAAGAATTGTAGGCAACTGCTCAAAATTGGTTGCTAAGTTTAACAGCTGGTTATAAACAACAGGATATGACGATGTGTTTTGTTTGTCTATTCGGCTGAAGTCACCCACATGGGTAATAAATACCCAATTTGACCCATTACTTCTTCCAGTGGGTGCCAATTGTTCTGGGACCCATTTTATTGGATTCAGCGTCCAAAATTTAGTGGAAAATGACACCCCACTCGCCTAAATCACCCCAAAATCTCGAAAATCCATTTTTCAAAAAACACATTTTGACCCCTACCCCCTCCAAATTTGGTCCGATCGGGCTGAAAAGTTTCGAGGACCCATCTCGGCTGGGAACAGACCCCTGACCCAAATTTCAGATTTTTAGAACATTTTCTACTACCAAAAACGGCGTGGACAATGGACGGCGTACGGCGGCGGCGACGGCGGACGGACATTGACCTTTTTTGATCAGGACATCATGAAACGTCCAGATAAAAATTTGAGGCCGAATCGGAGAGGTTGACCATTATCATGAAAACATAGGTTGATTATTCAAGGAATAACCAACCAAAAAACCCTGCAAATTTATACCACACGGGTTGGTTAGTTCCTCGAATGGGGGGGAAACAGTGGGTGTGGCGGGTCCCGGACCCATTACAATCGATTCAGGTCCAAAATTTAGGTAGAAATGATCCCCACACGCCCAGGTACCAGAAATGTCCAAATACACCGCATTCGAAATGGGTAATGAATACCCCAAATTTGACCCCATAACTTCTTCCAGTGGGGTGCCAGTCCGTCCTGGGACCCACTTCATTGGATTCAGCTTCCAAGATTTAGCGAGAAAATGATACCCCACACGGATCTAGGTACCAGAAATCTCGAAATACCCATTTTTCAAAAAAACACCATTTGTGAAACCCCCCCCCTCCCCACCCAAATTTGGTCCGATCGGGCTGAAAGTTTGGAGGACCGTCCAAGGCCGGGAACAGACCACTGACCCCGAATTTCAGATTTTTAGAAAATTTTCTTTTACCAAGAACGGCGGACGGGCGGACGGAGATTGACCTTTTTGATCAAGACAACCTTGAATCGTCCAGAAAAAATTTTGAGCCGAATCGGAGAGGTTGACCTTTTGCATGAAAACAATAGGTTGATTATTCAAGGAATAACCAACCGAAACGCTGCGAACCCGAATCGATTGAATTCAATCAATCTTGATGAGAATTATCACCTCGCCTATAATGATTTTACTACTACGTTCGTCAAATCATAACATTCCCGATAAAGCTCATCAAAACAAAAACAATGATTCTCCGAGTACAGAGAAAGTGTAAAAGTGTTGGGAGTCGTTGGTGGGCTGACGATCCACTCATTTCCCTTGTGTTGGCAAGTGGAGCGCGTCTCCCTCTCAGCTGTGTCACTCGCCAAACCTGACGAGAACTACTACAGAAATAAGACCGCTCTCAAGAGTCGATTATATAATTCCTACAGTGATAGGTTGATGACTTCCTTAATAATATTCAGTTCCTGTGCACATTGTTGGTCCTCTGGTTAGGCGTATAAATACAACGTAAACCTTAAATGATCTACTGAAAGTTGCTCTCTTTCAGAGGCAATCAAATCAATTATAAATTAGAACTACCAAATGTAATTAAGATTTGTCCTAATTGATCCTCCTTATGTTCCAGGTAGGTGACCTGATCACCAACGAATTGTTATGTGATTCGAGTGAGTACGTATTCAAGATCCTATCCTCAGCCATGTCGGTACTTCATGTTTTAAAGAGAACACAATTTAGTCCAAATATCTTCGGTTCTGATCGCATTAAAAACAACATGAGTATCTTGTATCGTATAAACTGTTGTCATTCGATCATTTATTGTTAATTTCAAATGTAAAAGTGCTCTAAAACGGCATTCAGAATCAGTTGAGTGTAGGAAGGAGACAATAATCACTCAATAGAGTAGAAATAGATCATGATGGCAGAGGGAAGTACATACATTTTTTCTTCAAAACAGACAATACTTGGGTCAATTTAATATTTTGAACATTTTTGTAGGGTTATAGGTTAGTAGGGAGAATATCGGGGTTCTGCCTATCATCCATTGACTGATAAGAGCCTCCTTTCTGACGTCACATCCACAGCCCTCCATGACAGTGCTGCCAACGTAACAGGAAGAATCAAGGTTTTTGTTTGCAG